>WBMW01002304.1:0-44794 GCA_013396635.1 Penelope pileata
TCGCGGGGCCCACCCGGTCCGGGCCGCGCCGCCACTCCCGGGGCGCTGGGGCTGAACGTGGGTCCTGAGGGGTGCGAGAGAGCTTGGGGAGGGCGCCAGGGGGCCCGCGGGGCCAGGACGGGCCTCGGGGGGCTGGTGTGGGTGCTGTCGCGACACAAAACCCGCGCAAGCTTTGGAACCCACACGTGTGCTCTGCTGTTTCCAAAGATCCTTGGGAAGCAGCTGCAGGCCGGTTGCAGTGTCCAACACCACCGAAATTTCAGGACAACATCAGGGCAGGGGGCTTTGGCAGAGGCACTGCTTCACGTGTCTGTGAGGAACACTGTTCTGTCTGCAGTCCCCCAGTGGAAAAGAAGCAGATCCAGCGATGATCCCTGTACTGATGCAGTGACCCTGCCCAGCACATCCACAGCCTAGCACTGCATGTACACTAATAGCACTGCATGTACACTATAGCCACACGGCAGAATTTGGTTCTACGCCATTTTTTTGTTCGACTTCAGAAACTCAAAAGTCATTAGTTAGAAATAAAATTGCTATCTTTCATATTAACTAACCAGATGCTGTGAGATGCATGATTCGTAGTGATTCTGGAGTGAATTTGAAGTTGAATTCATTTTCCAAAACCTCCAGTCAGTCACACTGGAGCTGCCCACAGCTGGACCGCAGCAGCCTTCGGATTTACTCTTTTAGCACTGGCAAAGGCACAGCTGTTCCATCTCCTTCCTTGGCAAATGCCCATAGTGCGCTGTGGCAGTCAGAAAACAGCATTACCCCAGACATGACAACATCAGGTAGAAAAATCTCTGAAGGAAAGGAAAAAGACCTCGCTACAAATTGCTGCTGAGACCTCCTGCTTCCTTGCCCTACTGTATCCTGTAGCCTTCTTGACCCAATAAAGCTTTAAAACATTAAGAGACTGTACTGATATTCTATGGTGTTATCTGTCCTGGAGCTGATTAATACCACGTGTAAAGGTGTCCTGGAAAGGAGCCAGGTGTCCACGTGAACTCCGCTGCTATCTCATACATGCAATATGCTCAGGTAAGGCTACGGAGCCCACGTGGGAAAGTTGAGAAGCTTGTCGGCTTGTTTTGAACTAGTCAGCACAAAACACATTTAAGTACTCCAAAAGTGAAGCTATTAATCCATGCTCCTTGAGGCAGTCACATGCGAATAAGGGGAAATTACCTTGGAAAACAAAAGCTCTGTAGAGGTCGTGGGAAGCAAAGCATGCAAGTAATTAATTACATACACACTGCTGGAGAGGTGCTGCAGCCGAACTGGATGTGCACTGACACCAGGAAAAAGAATTCTCTCATGACACTGACAAGACCAAAATAATGACACTGTATCCAGCTCTTCAAAAGATGGTACAGAGGCATTTATAGAAAAAACAAAAGAGAAAAATCATGACCCAAAGTTTGGGGAGAGAGGTTTGCATTGAGAGACTTCAAACTCTTGATCTTTTTAATTGAGCAAAAAGGAAACAAATTATTTATGGTAGTTGCACAGGAGAAAGTCCTCGGTACTTGAGGGCTTTTCAGCACAGTGGAAAAGACTCAACCAGAATCTCTGTCTGCAACCAGAAGCTGAACATAAAAACTACAAATATTTACACATCAATAAATGCCTCCATTTTGAAAAACACAGAGGTCCTATTTAAGTCTTTGGAGTTCTGAGCTGGCCTTAGTTTCAAAGAGCCCCCACTTTAAGTCTGAGCACTTTTGCCAGTGTTTTAAATTCCAGCATCATTTCCCGGGTTGCCTGTTGGCTTCCCTTCAGCCACAGGTTTCAATCCAAACTCCCCTTCCCTTTGCTGATATCACCCCCTCCGTTACCAAACCAATCTCTTTCATACAACGCAATAGCAGGATTTGCAAAAGAGTCATTGTAGAGGGTTGCTTACCCCTGCACTGTGCCAAGACAGCGGACATCTTCGTCTTGCGACAATGTTCTGTCTGTTGTGTGCTGCCAGAACAGAGCATAAAATCTCTTTGATATCCACAGAGACAGTAAGCCAATTCTTCCATTATTTTATTTATTTATTCAAATTGAAATGCTATGGGTCAAAACATTTCCCTTCCATAATTTCATTACTGCAGCTTCAACATTATTCTTAGTCACTTAGATCTACATCAAGTTACAGTACCTTGACAAGTAAGCATTTAAAACAAAGATGTCCTTGTTGCAGACTCTTTTGGATGCAATAATAGGATGGGAGACACACTGACATTGTTCCTCAAAGGTGTTAATCAATCGTTAATTGCCAGACAGTCTTGCTTTTCTTTTTTTCCAAGTTAGCAGACAACAGAAAAATTAACTTACTGAATTTCCTAATGGATGCCCCTGTACTCTAAAAGGACTTAACATCTCCAGTAATGCTTCCCTGTAGTATGAACTCAGTCCATTGTTTCCAAGTTACTTTAAATAAGAGATAATCTGTAATGCTGATACTATTCTGTGTAATAATATCTATATTGTGATTTGACAGCAGGTGCAGTAAACCATTAAGATCATAAAAAGCTTGTGCTGGCAGTAGAAGTATTCAACAAGGGATTTCACAATGTTTAAATAGAGATTAGGCAGTTACTGCTTCCTGTATCAGAGAAAGAGAAGCAACATTGTACTTTGAACATAAATAGCCAGATTCTTGTCATAGCACTTCAATAATACTATTTCTTCTTTGTTAAATTGGAAAGCTAAGGCTGAATGTGTTTGAAAACTTGTCCAGTTCCCAGGCAGTACTAATACTGGGGGAAAAAGTCAACGATTAGGTCACTTTCTTCTGGAAAATCCACGTCAGCAGATCACATCATGGATATCCACATCCTTGTGGAGAGGAAAATTCAGATGGATTCACCATTATCTTTAGGTTCCACCCCATATATCTTCTTCCAAGACCTGGGAATAGTTTTATCACACAGACTGTGCACAGTTTTGAGAATCACAGCTGATAATTGGTAGCAAAAAAAAATTAAAAAGACACAAGAAAGGCTAGAAGCACTTTGGAAAGTGGGATTAAAATTCAGGTCTTGTCCAAGTGGAGCAGTAATTTAATCCAGGTATCAACTACACAGTTCTATACTATTCTGCACATAAACTATATATGCAGCAATAAAATAAGTGCATAATTTCTGGAAGCTGGAGTAAATGAAGGCAATATCTGGCTGTAAACAAAAGACAAATACTGAAATATAAATGTGTACATAAGATACACTGTGATATCTTCATGCTATGCTTAACTCTGGTGGATCATCAGCAAGAGCAGCATGCCTAGCTTCTGATAGCACACTTCAAATTGAAGCATGGGCCAGCTGGGAAGACTCTGCAAGAAAGAAAGTGCATTTGGGGAGATTATTTACTGAAGACAAAATTGAGGGAAAGAATAATAATATATAGTAATAGTTAAAGACTATCACAAAGTTGTTAATGAACTGTCTTCAGTAACCACTGGATTGGAGAGTTAATGCAGGGTTTAAATTGTCAGGGGGGAAACAAGAGGGGCTAGGTATTTAAAAAAGGTTTTCTCAATGAAAGCATTGGAAAAGAATCATAGAATAGGCTACAATCAAGGCAAAAGGTGAAATCTCCAGGAGTTTCTAACATTTCTGTAAGACCCGTGGATCTCTGCCACTCTGATAACCTCTGTGGGCAATGAGGCTGAGAGCAAACATCACTGCTTTGCCTCCAGCTCCCATCATCCACACCAAGGCTAACATCATAAACGATCTTCCTTGCCATCTTTCCAGCATTTCACAGGCAATTTCCTGTCTCCAGCCAGGTTCACATACACACAGGGACTGGTGATGAACTCTACGACAGGGGCAGGAGAGAAAACTAGAGCTGAATGATGATACCTCCTCCTCCCTGCTGAATCTCCCAACATGGTAATCCAAAACAGATATTTGGAAAGATTTGCAAAGCCTGTGCTTCTAAGAGATGATTCAGTCTTCACGTATCTCTGCTCCCACTCCCTGTTTTTCACAGATGACGACATTTAATGAGCTTTATTGGAAATAACACTGACATTTGTTCAAAGCGCAATTGTTGTTCCCCTTGCAGCAGGGCAGGTTTATTCTTTGTGCCTGCTGCTCCCTGGGCCGTGTACAGGCCATGTGGGCTCACCCTTTCAGGAGGTGAGCTCCACAGGCATGGCTCCACAGGTCCAGCGACCTGGACAAGAGAGTTGCGCAGCTGGAGCCATATCAAAAAGAATGAGAAAAAAAGTAACAACTCAGAACTGCAATGAATAAGAATTTGAGTGATATCTTTAATTTACAATAGCCAACAACAGCATAAAATAGAAAATGGAAAATAAAAATACATAAAAGTTTAACTTCCATGTCTTTCCTTGAGATAGATCTTAGTGAGATATTGGGCACCTTCCGTTGTTTTCACTAATGCTTGGAACTCACAAAAACAAGCAGCTCCCAACATGTGTATACTCAGACTTGTACCTGAGCAGGAACTTACTAATAGTTAGCTGACTTAACATTTTTACCATCTTTTTTTTCCCATGGTTAAAAACATGTTTTATGCCTGTTCTCCCGTTGGATGGGACTTTGATGAGTATTCCCACAGACGGGCTTTGCAAGTTCATAATTTCACGGAATGACAAGCAGAAGCAAATAGTAGTGACTTTTCACGTGAAACATCTAAATCCATAGAATTTGCAGGGAAGGCCATTGCAAGCACTTAGCTTGTGAATTAGTGATTTTGGCCAGGAATCATCCAGAGACAGCAGATTGTGAACCCTACCTATACATCCTTAGAGAAGTTTTTTTTTTTTTCTCATAACTTAGCTATTTAACAGAACACTGCACATAACCATACCTGCAAAATCAAAGAGTGTGGTACTTACCAAATAATCACTACAGTCAAATTTGCTGTAGGTATTATCCATGCTAGAATGTGCACATTCCTATTCCTCCTTTGGACTTCAAGTTACTTGGAACTTTTAATGAACACAATCTCACTCCTCACATGCAAATAAAACCCTAGCATCTCCAACAACAAATGACAAAGACAGGAGCATGGGCCTGCCGTGACTGAGAGAGAAGGGCATTCTCTTCTAAAGCCGTGACATCCATCCATCCCTGCGAAGCCTAAATGATTTCTTGTCATCCTGCTGTTGAGGAGAGCTGCCCTATGGAAATCGCTGTGCCTACAGGCTGAAGTTACCCTCAGGGCACAGCTGCAGCCATATGTTTACCACTTTCAGAGCAGACGTATTTCAGGGGGAGGAGGAGAGAACAGGGGCAAGGAAGAATAGACTGCATAATCACTGCAACTATTAATAAACTCCATAAAAAAATGAAATGAGAATAGCTATTTGAGTATATAATTGACACGATGAATAAAAGTAAGCGGATTATCTGCTGAAGTAATGTATGTTTTTCCATCAACCCAATCAGTGCTGAATAATGAGTAGCATAATATATCTGGGTAAATATAAGCATTTTATGTTCCCCTAAGATGACAACTAACTAATCAACACACATTCAAACCAGAGTACAAGTATGATTAAAAATAAAAACCCCGGATAATATGGATTCATTTGAAAAACTTAACCATTTGATTAGAGACACTGGCATGATCTTTCCTAGTTCCTCCCTCTTAGGGTGGCAAACATGTCTATGCACAAAAAAGACACAAACTGATTGGAGGACAAATCAGAAGAAGATTAAGTATTTAGCATGGCATTTTAAAATACTTTAATTATGCTGTAATTAACAACTCTGCAAATTAAATTTACAACTATAAAATATAACTAGGCAAATTACAGCAACCCGCCCTTCGTAGCAGTGCACCCTACTTTATGGATGCTCACCTCATGTAATTTGGTTAAAATAGGTGCTCTCTTTATCTACAAGGACAGACAGGTGGTGAGGTTCTCCCACAGAGATGTGAACACCTGCCAGCACATGCAAGGACACAAATTACAGACAGCAAATAGCTCAGAAGTGATTCACTATGTTCCTATCAGCAAAATGAGAGATCTCATTTGCTTCCAGCCAGACAGGGACAAATATCACGCTCTTGGAAAGCAAAATAAATGGCTCAGTCTCCAGAACTCTCTTCTGAGATTTCGGACCCAATTTTACCAGTATCACGTTAGGGAGGCTGTGCTAACCTCCAGCACTTATTGCAGTGGCTCTTATGTGCTCCTCTGGAGTTCTTCCCTGGTGTATCCTGTGGCTCTTTAGATAAAATGAACCACTAGAGCAGACTTTAAGAAGGTTATGAATGGGAATGTTGTGGCAATAAATGCTTTGTTGTGCCACAGCACAACAATTTTGTCTTTTAAAATGGCTCAGTTTTTTTTTTTTATACGAACAGGCCCAACAACTCTATGCTAGGGGTGCTGCTGAGAGTTTCTAAACGCTCTCTTCACCCTCTTGGTACTTTTGGAGAAGCTGTTGAAGTATGGGCTGGCTAGGCAGCCAGCTACCCCACACAGCCTTAGCAGCCATTTGGAAATTTCCTGTTAACGAGTATTGGGGCTGCAAATAGCTCATCTGCAAATAGCTTAACAGCGTTTACTCCCAATAATCCCGATTCTGGTTTCTCTAAACAGTTGCAGTATTTGACCTGACAGGGTGTGTGATGATGATAAATTACAATAGTAAAGAAGCTGTCTTTCTATCCTGGGAAGAAGGAACAATCTATCAGTGTGGGTGAAAAATCTTAGACACGTAATCTTAGCTAAGTATCTCTGTGCCCATAATTTCATTGCGGAACAAGGACAGAATCAGATTTTGATGTGTGCAGATGTTTACCATGGGAGAAATCATAGGTAAAGAACACACTGAAATCTGATGAAATGTTGCTGAATAAAAAGTTATTTTTTAGTAAGTTATTCCTGGAGCTGATAGTGCTGTTTTAGACCTTGTTCTTTGATAAACAACTAACATGTCAAATGAAATAAAATCAGTTTGTTAGAAACTTAGATTGCTACACAACAGTCAAGGTCTCTTGGTACTGATCACAGACATGTTAATAAACCATTCATTATGCATAGCTTTTGAACTCAATACCACGGTTGTTTTGCTTATGTTCTTATTACAATGCTCTGTAAAGTTACCTTCATAATTAATTTCTACAGGTAGGGCAATTCATTTCACTTATAATAAACAATTTTGCAGCTTATGAGAAATAACTCAATGCCCTGCCTCCTCAATGCACTTTCCATCACGTATTTATGTGCAACTGGATCCACTTTGTGTGTCTCTCTCTCCCTCTCTCAGCTGAACTTTGCATAGCCCTCAACAGTAGTTGATGCTTTTGTTCCTGTTGCAGACTTGTCCATTTTCTGGTGTCTGCACTACCTCCATTTTCACTGCATAATTAGGGTCAGATGCTAGTTCCTTGAAATAAAGAGCATTTGGGCTCTCCCTCCAAAAAGCCCTTCTACTCCCTTCTTGCAAAACAAAGCTGTCACATGCATTCTTTAGATGGTGTTGGATTGCATTACACCACTTGACCACGCTTGCTATGCTAAGATAATAATGCCAGGTATTTTGCTGATAAAAATCACCATGGCATTAAAGTATGCTGTAGAGCTCTATTAATGCACACCAGTAGAAAAACAGGCACTTGGTAAGAATGTAGGGCCAAAGACAATGCTCGAAGTTCACATAAGAGTTCTCACCATGTTAACTAGCAAGTCTGGAAGTCCATCAACAAGATAGAAGGCAAGGGACAAAGGAATAAGCAAATTTACTTCCATAAAAGTATCAGACAAACTTTCTTCCATTACCCAACTGTTCATTATCATGTGGAAAAAATGTACATCCCTTGCAATAGTCTTCGTTTTGCTGACAGAACATACCACAGGGCAGCTCTTACAGTACCCTTGAGCACTGTTACTGGCAATGCCTTAAACATTAAGAGAAATTGTGTAATGGATCAAACCCATTCTGTTGTCCTGGAAATACCAAGAAATTTGTAAAGGGCAGGTCAGGAGAGTGAGAAAACTGTTCCCACTGTAGTTTTCTGGGGCTGAGCTTGGCCCAAAGTATTGTTTGATGTGTAAGAGGACTCCCTACTCTTGGAGCCTACGCAGGGCAACTCATTCCTGCAAGCCCTCGGCCACTCAGATGAACTTGTTGCATGGGTTGGCTGGAGCCAGAGAGTTGCTCTGTGTCTTCACAGCATTATGTGGCATTTCCAGACCTGCAGCAAGAGGTTATTGCAAGTTCTTACTTGGAGTCTAAAGCTGCAAACAGAGTGCGAACAGAGTAGTGATGACCTGGTACAGAGCACTTTAGCCAGCACACCATGCCACTGATTGCACCACCCCATCAAAATGGGACATATAAGAACTCCTCAGAGTGAACAGCTAGGGTAAAAGCCCTGCTCAACACACTAAGGTTAGTTTTCGGCAACCACTTTGACTTTAAAATGACTCATTTCACTCCATTTTAACAAAGTGAAGTTTGCTGTATTCCTTGGATCATTATATATTCTATCATCACCAGAATTTTTCATTCTGCCAGTGCTTTTACTCTGTATATAGATTCTGTACTGTGGCTTATTAAAGTGGATAGCAAATCCTGCATTAGCCACATCTCTCGATCTGATCAGAAGATTTGGGGGATTAATTACACTTTTTAAATGAACTTCTTTCATACTCTGCATATCAAGTATATGTTTACTCATATATAATAAAATACCATAAAACTGCATGAAAACACTTTTCATGCAAAAATGGAGGAAGACTCAGGAAAAAAATACTACATCATACAAAACAAGCGCAATGCAGTAACCTAATAAAACACTTATCACAAGGTGAGTTGTTTTGTTTCAGCTGAGTGCTTGAAATGCTATCTAATGTCTCTGTGGAAATGGTTGAAAGAAACAACAGATGTCTCAGATTTTTGCCTTTCATGTCTTATTAAAATCAAGAGAAGATGGAAGGGCAGACAAAGGGTTAATCATTATTTTTCTCTCCCTAGAAGTTGTTCCTATGAGCACCACCTACAATAAGAGGTGGCAATAACCGAAGGACAAAAAGCAATTTGGATAATGATGAGCATTAATAAATCAAAAGTTTCATTAAAAATGCTGTTCCTAAGGATAAAAGGAGCAGAGAAATTCTGCGAGCTGCTCATCTAAATAAAGCAGCACTGTCACTGCAGCCTTCAGCATAGCCATCTTGTATTATTCCCCCCAAAAGCACTCAGCTGAGAAACTCAGAATGAGATGCTTGTGAACTGATTTGTACTGGATACTTCTGACTCAACTGTCTCATTCAGACGTGCAGCTGTGGCCTCTGATCCTCATCCCTGATCTGCAGGGATGGGAAAGGTGTTACCTAAGCAGAGCTTGAGCTACTTTGAGCTTCCAGTTCAACGTCTGCAGCAGAGCTTTCCATTACCGTCATCTAAAATGTCTCTATCTCCTACTATCATCAGCTCTCCACGCTATCTTGAAAGCAAACCAGCAACGTTTGCCATCGTTGATCATCTGCTAAACAGGAACTATTAAACCTGCTTCACGTTGCAATGGTAGCCACTTACACCTTGCGCTAGAAGCCAAAGCAGTCCCCTCATCCCTTATTCCATTATTTTCTCCTTTTGCTGCTTAAGGAAGATGGATATGTGATTTACATTGGCTATACAAAGCAACTCCTAGTAAGACGAAAACACTTTGAAAACGCACGTGCACAGCGCAACCCAAGTGCTGTGGGCAGCGTGCTGCAAGACGTGCTGCAGGACTCGTGGCACTGCCCCGTGTGCCGTTCCCACGGTGGCTCCTGCAGGATGCTGCTTCCATCACTGCCCGCCCCATCGCTGCTACCGCACTTCCGTAGGCAAAGGGCCAAGCGCTGAACTCTGAATCATCGCCGGCTGCGTACAGAAGCGCTCAGCAACACATTAGAGACGTGATGCTGTTGTGGGAGACCAGGCTGTTCGGTAGTGTGAGCCACTTAAAGATGGCATGCAGAAGTCTGGCTGAGATAATAAATAATCGCCCTGGTTTGGCATTCCTGAGCTGAAATTCTGTAGAGGAGTTCACACAAAAGAGCTTAGCTTTGATCTTAAAAATGTTATGCTTCAAATAAAGTGAAGAAACAGCACTTCTTGCCGTGGTTGTTGTAAGGCTTAGATCTAAAGGTATAGGCATCAGTGGGCCATATTGATGCTAAGGATCTCTGAAAATTGACAAAAACTCTTGAAACTGTTCAGTCAATTATCTCATCAGTAATGCTAAAGGCTATAGACACTGAAAAAGTGTTGGCTGGTGGGTTTTGTACAGCAGCAAATCTTTACAGAAGGCTGTCCTAAGCCTATCAGAGAGCCATAGAACTAATTAAAAATCCTATAATTGACTAATTTTTGATACTCCCTACAAAGATACAGCGCTGTGTGTTTACATAATATATGGGAATCAAAATATTTCTGTACGTGCTGTAAATGCTTTCAGACTAAATGAAAAGCAGGACTCTTTGTGCCAGGTACATGTCATTATAAAGTCTAGTTTGCCTTTGTTTATAGCTTTGCCAAAAATGCAATGATTTAGACTAAAGATTTCAGGGGCAAGTTTCTGCCTAAAGCCAAATTTTGGGATTTCAGTCCTTATATTACTGCTGATTTTGGATACCTTCAGAAAAAAAGCTCTAGCATCTTGCCATCAGTCTTAAAAGCTAGCCAGGGATGCCTCCGTCAGGTTTTGCCAAAGCAGAAGACAGGAAGGGAAAGGGCATGATCACATCATTTTCCCTGTGGGACATACCTTACTCCTGCTGCTGCCATAATTAGCAGCAGCCCTGCCCATCTTGTTGTAGGAACTGGAAGATGGGCAATTAAATGCCAAAGCCAGTAAGAGGTAGTTAAGGCAACATGCTATTAAAGACAGTACTTTTTCTCAAGGTAAGGTTAGTGTTTGCATTATCTAAGAGATTTTATATTGTCTACTGAGAATATAATTCCATTTTCTACACTGAATGTAGAGTTATTCTGGAACACAGGGAGTTAAGATCTAATTTTAGGCCTGAGTTCGTGACACGAAACTTCTTCATAACACTAAGTAGTTGTACATGTAAATTAAAAATGGGACTTAAGTACATCAGGTGTTACAGTTTATTCTAGCACTCTTCAAAACAAAGCATGCCAGCTCAAGCGATCCCAGATAGAATAGGAAAGCACCACCTGGCTACTTACAGGAAACCCGTCCTACTTCCCAGCCCATTGGGGAGAAATGCCAGAAGGGAGCTCATCCTTACAAGAGATGCTTGAGCCCAAGCACAGTCCTGATGTAGCAAGAAAGATGATGAAGTTACATTTGAGCAGTGAAACCACAGCATCTGCAGAGCAGGTAGCACCCTGACTATGGTAGGAAACAGCCCAATTTCCCACTGCTGGCTGTGCTGCAGGACTGCTCCCTGAAAGGGTGCTTAATGCTTTTTTGTACATCTTGATCCACAGCTTCCACGTTTTCATTTTCCATTTTTAGATATTTATGTGAGATACCCTCAGACTTGATAGTCAGGTAGACTGCATTCCCATTGGCTCTGTACCATCCAGGACACCTAGCCAGAGCACAGTGTAGCAGCCACATTCCCTCTCATGTTTGATGTAATGCACATCTGGACCAGAACATCTGCAAGGCTGTCGATACAAAGCAGCAATCCCTGCTGCAAGAAGTTTGCACGGCTCAGTAACACTGGTGAAGCTGCTCTGGTCTCTGCTGGGAAGCATCTGGTCAGAGAAAAGCCTTAAGAACTGTCATTTCCAGAAAAAGACGAGCATTTATCCACCCAAAGTCAGCTAAGGCCTCTAGGTGGTATTCTAAGACAAACACAAATTACTGCCCTTTCAGGGAGCTTAAGTTAGGCACTCAGCATTGCAAATAAAAGATTTGGGTCTGAGTGCCCTAAACAAAGGATCTAATCTTGGCAGTTCCTCAGGGGAGCAGGAATTTGCAGCAGCAGGTGCAGGAGAAAGGAAGCAAAAGGGGAGCACAGCCAAGGGGGCATTAACCCCTCTGTTAGCCCTGGCTGGTGCAGCATGCATCCCTCATGGCCAGGCTACAGCTGCAAGTTTGAGTAGAGGGAGACACAGAGCTGCTTCATTCTCTTCTGTCGCTGCAGTCAGGTCTCTTGGGAGACTACTGATGCAGAGCATCCTTCCATACAGGCTGTGTGGCACCATCCTGGTCTGGCTCTGAGGTTTGCAGAATAGCTGTTCAAATAGGCGTGGCATAACCTTGCAATAAAAATACTGCACTGACACTTACATCCTGGCTCTGGGTCCTGTGCTGGATGAGCTGACCTACGGCCACAATAGCTTATGCAAAAACAACACAAAACACACTAAACCCTGCTGTTCTGCTGTTCCTCCCAGCAAATGCAAGCACCCGCATGCACACTCGCACATGCCCGTGAGCCTGCCTGGAGGCAGAACAGCCAAGGACACGCAGTCTTCAGTGAACAGCAGGTTTCCTTGAACAAATACTTGGCAAAATATACTCTTATATTTTACTTTCTGCAGTGCATCAAGAGTAATGTCTGTTCAACTAGCATGTGCTTATTAAGCTGGTAAAGGCAGCATTCTGGTGTGGTTAGTGAAAAATAGGCGTTTGTGTATTGCATGGGACACGGTCCAGCTCGACTGGCTGGGCCGAACAGCATGTTCTACGCCATCAAAACAGCACTTGACTTTTACAGAGGAACTAGCTGTATTTTAGGGAAGCAAGGACAGATCCTCCGACCAGACCTGCTGGCAGGAAGAGTCTGGGAACAAAGGCAGCTTGCCAGGGTGAGAGCCACTGCTGGTCCCAGAGCTCCCCTCCCTGCAATCTCTGGTATAAGCAGCACAGCAAGCAACATGCCTGAAGACCATCCAGATCTGATAATATCCTTAACATACACCAATGGTGAGCTAGTCCCTATTCTTACTCTTTCTGCTAAAGAATAACACACTGCAGTCAAAAAACACTAGAAATTGTTCCATGCACAACTCGTGTAAAGTCAGCAGCACTGACAGATGCTGATGCCTTTCTGTCTTTCTAGAATTTTATTTGCTATTCACATTAGCGAATAAACCTTGACCCAGTGTGAGCTGGCAGCCAGAAGATGAACAGTTTGATATTCGAATTTCCATCTCCTCACACCAGAGCACATTCCCGCACAACCCGAGAAGCCAGCCACACTTTCAATATATATTTTGTTGTTTTGCTGCTTCTAATGCTGTACGGCCTGTGTTTCTAGTCTGTACAGTTACTAAGTAATGCTTTCAAAACACATCTTCGCTTTGAGTTCCAGGTTAAGAAGTAACTGGCTTTTATCAAACATCAGACAAATCACACTCTCATCAAGAGCACGGGAGAATCATTTTCTCATTCTGTCCAGAACACTCAGTGCTCTCCAGCCCTGATATCTAGCACACAGCCACCTGCTCCAGTGGGGCTACGTCAAGTTCAAAGTGTCTACAGGTGGTCAAGTGGTACGAGTTAGGAGTGGAACTGATACTGGGGAAAATCAAACAAACGAAAGGTCAGATCAGACCACACAGGGAATGAGAGTTCAACAAGATGGGCAATATTGAACAGTGTGATAAGAAACAGCCTTCTAGTGTGTACTTTGTCTCCCCCTACCTTTCTGCCCTCTTCATTTCTCTCACCTGCTCAACAGATTGAAAACATGACGCTGATCTGGTAGCTGCAGGGTTACTCTGTTCATGATGCCCACCCTTCAGAGCTGGGATGGGGATTCCCCACCTAGAATTGCTTGGGGTTGCGTTCAGTAACCCATGTTTGCATTACAGCACCTGTCCAGCTCTAAGCCCTATGTTCATCATCCTGGCTGTCATAAAAATGCCTGGAGACAGCACGTAGCAATTACGCCTCTCCACCCCCATCCGCCTCCAAAAAAAAGAGGCAGCTTCAACAGATAATGAATGTAGAAACTGGTAGAAAGGAAGCACTACCAGTACTGTCATTAGACAGCTTCTGTTGCTGTTTTTCCTGTCTCCTATTGCCTATCAGCAGCCCTCAGGCTCAAGGCTCTGGGCCTTTTGTCCTTGCTTTGGCACATTCAGCATGTGGGATTCTTCACCCTCATAAGGGTAGCATCTGCTTTTCACTGTGTGGGAATTCTATAAAGCATTGTTATCATTGCTCCAAGAGAGGAGAGCTATCTGCATGAATCACAGATGAACTGAAAGAAGATTTTCAGGATTAATAGGTCTGAAATGTTTCTGACAGATCAGTTAAAAGATGCATTAAAGTAGAGTATAACACTCATCAAGCCCAAGAACTGCTTTTCTTGCCTTGACTTCTCCTCATTGGAGCAAATCCAGAGCCATTAAGTCAGCTTATTGACATACCAGTGCAGGGACAACTGAAAAACATTAATAGAAATAGAGAATTTTATTGCAGATTTTTTGTAAATGTCAGTAATCTTGAGTTAAGATGCATCACAACAGTCGTTCTTCACCATTACTCCATGGACTTGCTCAGTATTCTGGGGAGCCAGGAACCACATACAGTTCAGATTATTCTTTATTATTTTGCAAGATACAAGCGCTAGTGCATCTCTATGGCTATCAACTTCAAGAACTATATCCAGGGAAGATAAAAAAAAAAAGAAAAAAAAATTCAGCTCTACCTTCCACTGAATTAAAATTAACAAGATAACTGTCAGAAAGCCTGCTATTGGGGTGCTCATATTATAATAAAAATTGTCTTCCCACTGCGTCTTCATACAGTTCAGGAGAGAATTTTATACTGAAGAGAGGCACTGGACGTCTGGGAGAAGCCCCACCAAGAAGCCAAACCCCTCACTGAGGTGCCAGCCAGACCAGCAACAGCAGAGGAGCTGTTCTTTCTCCCAGGCATGGCATGGAGCAGTGGAGGGAGGTTTGGGCTCTCAGCCTCCATTCCATGAGCTACACTTCTGACTTGAAGAGGCTGGGGAAAAGCAGCCATGAAAAAGACTTTTGGGCTGGCGGTGTCTTGCAGGCCTTGGGGGGACTAATTCGTTAAAGGGTAGATTCTGTACCAAAGCCTCTTTAGTTAAGCCACTCAAAAGTGCCTTAACTAAGGTAATGGTGTGCATCCTCAGCTATCAGCAGCTGCTCATGCACAGGCAGAATTTCATAGCATTTCATCCTCCCTTGCTCATACAGGCTACGCAGTCAGGCTTGAGATGGTCAAGCTGTCAATGCTTCATCTGCCCTAAATAACACCACTTATCCTATGCAGCTGAGTTTAGTTTTATGGCATTATGGAATCCCTGCACACTTACAAGAATAAAGGTTACATTGACTAATGCTTCTGCCAATATTCCATATATACAGTTCAAAGTCAACTGCATGACTGATTCATACTGAAGGAGGATGGCTTATTATCCATCCTGAGAATAAACGTATGTGCTACATAAATGCATTTAGCTGCCGAATACAAACCGGATTATGGTTTTATTCTTATATAAAACACCAACTCTTCCCATAATTGTAAACATGAACAATGTTTAAAGGACCTAAAGTACATGATGAGCAGTCTCAACCATTTCACAAAAGTAAATGTAATAATAGAGGAAAAGAGGGGTCTTACAAAAATATTATAATGAAAATGGCATTCAGAAATCCATTAGCAAGTGACTGTGTTTCATCACAGCACTAGGAAAGTATTTTAAATGTAAGCAAAGATCTTTGCTTTTAAAAACCTTAATGAAGATGTAAAGTACTAAAAGCCACTGGGAAGTCTTAAAAAATGAAAACAAGACCATGCAACAAAGCTAACACCTTGGTTCATAATGGATTACATGTCGATACTGTTGTTCTTGCCTACATTACTGCAGACTGCCATTATCTGGGTGAACGATACTAGAAAACTCACCTACATTTTTTCCTTGGCCTTCTTATTTCCAAGAAGATCTCCTTCATTTATTGATCTCTCTGATGGGCACTATAGCAATGGATGAAACATGACCATTTATTAAAGATAAACAAAATGCATTCAGGTGAATACCCAGAGCACTAAGAAAAGATAAAATACAAAATAAGCACCGAAAAAGGTAAGGAGAGTACTTGCAGAGAACTGGATTTTGAAACCTATATAGTCTACGCTTTTGGCAGGAAAAGCAGAACTCCAACCATTTTAAAGGAGAAAGTTAGGATTTACTGGGTGCACAAGCTCCTAGCTGGATAAAGGGATCCAGTGCCCTGCAACAACATCTGGAGTTCAGAACCTCCCAGTACAGGTGGTGACTTTTTCAAAGCATCTTGCAGAAGAAGGAAACTTTCCACAGAGGTGTGCAATTCAGGCAAAACCTGTGATTTTTCATATGGCTGCAGTGTTTTTGACAAGCACTCACCTTCTGTCATTTTTCTGTCAAGTATGACCATACCAGGGTGTGTTGTGCAAGTACTGAAGAGCTCTGAGGAACGCGAAGGCAGTGCTTCACTTGGAACAACTCATCCAGTAGCATCGCTTATTCTGCCACATCAAGGAAAAGAAAATGCCCCAGAAGTTACAGACCACTATAGTTTACCATTTGCTAAGAAATTCAGTGAGGAAAACCAAGGTGAATACTCATTTGCTTCTAGATTTGGAGCATCTTCTACACTTACTGATGCAAGGGCAGTGACAGCTCCTCTGAGTGCTGACTGCTTGCAGGCGTGCTCAGTCTACAGTACCTTGCACTGTTGGTTGTACAACAGCTTTTGTCATCTTGCCCAACAACTAAAAATTAACTACTTGGTAAGGCTTGAGCCCCAGGACCTTTACCATAGGAAATAAAATCCCTGGAAATAATCAGGTCTAAAAGAGCCCCCAAGGTCACACCTTTGGCTGTCACTCCATCAGAAGTCCGACGTGCCTCTGGCCTCCCAGGTCACTTTCTGACACAGGCAGCATCTGCTCCTGTTTTACACTTTCTGAGTAGGTATGCAAGGAGCACAGCCTCCTTGCACCTGCTTGCAGTGCAGAAAAGGGTAATATTCAGGCCTAAATTGAAGTAATCTGTCTTTGAGCTCTCAATTATCTTAGATACAACTAAGCACACATTTTTAAGGTGAGAGAAGCCAATGTAAGGACACAGCTGCCAAATGGATGAGTAATTCTCTTCCTTATACTTCATCAAAAAGAAAAGCTAAAGTCTCCAGTGTAACAAAGTTGATGAATTATGGCATTAATAAATTGGGTCTTGCATTTGAATACAAGAGATTGCATCAGACATTCAGGGTTGTGAAGCTGCAGCTTATGCACTCCACAGCTTAATGAGCAGCATAAAAATAAACAGACACTGATTTTATAAGTTGTTGTAATGATTTCATACACTGCAGCCATTATAAAGCACAGCACTGTTTTCCTTCCTGTCGATGCCCAGCTATAACTGGTTATTGGTTGATCTCACCCTGCACAAGAGAAGTTAACATAGGTCTTACCTGGGAGTCAGCCACATGACTCATTTTTAAATGGTTGGTAGGAAGCCCTTGAATGTGCTACTTAAGCTTTGTAAATGTTAGTATGCATTTCTTCAGAGATCTGAATGTCCAGTTAATTTTCATCATTCTATGTTTACTTACCAATCTGCCCTCCAGTTTACTTTAACAACCCAGATTCTGAAATCTGAATAGGTGGAAAGCTCCTTTTTCCTCACACAAGAGCTCTTTGCACACAGCCACTCTGACCTGATCTTCTGCTGCACAGGGAACTTGAGCCGCAGTAGAACATCCAGGCTGTCATGTTCAGCCCTATGCATCATCTCACATACCTTTCGTACACTTATTAAGCTCCCTTTTAGGACCAGATAGACTCTGCTCACACATTATTACAAGCCTATGCAGACGCTAAGCCAGTGGTTAGAGGGCATCTAACTGCCTATTCATTGCACCAGCCTTGGCTTAAAGCTTAAATAGCTTTTCTCGCTCGAGACTCTTTCCCATGCCTACTTGTGAAGAGCAGTAATTTCTCCTTTTTCCTTCTCACTTTGATAGGATGAGCAAGCAAAGCTATTATTCTCTCTGAATCATAGGCTCTCTGTTTCCCCATCTCTTCTAGCCCTTAGCTTACTTGTCCCACTCTCATCCTTTGCAGCACAGTCCGTTGCATCCTTAGAAGCCATGCACAGCTCAAGCACACTGCTCCACTAACTCCACATAAGCACCACAACTGGCAAGTGCCCGGCAGCAGGTACTCTAGGCTTGACCCCAAATGCTTGGGCTTAAACATCTGTGTTTCGTTAGGATCACTGTGGCATTAAGTACAGGTTTTACCTGTTACCTTCATGCTCAACTTCCAGAAAGGAGCTGCTTGCTTAGAAGCTAAAGGTTTTTTATACAGAAATTGCTTATTTGAGATAAACTGTAATGTATAAGCTAGGATGCCACAAGCCAGCCCAGAAGATGAAAGATACACACACCAGTGACACAAGGTCAGACAGAAACCAGAAACACAAGACACAAACCAGAGAGCTGCTAAAACCAACCTGATATGACCTGAGTGAAAATGCCCCTCTGCACAGGGTTGCTTTAAATACTGGCGCTCAGCAGTGTACCCACAGGTGCAGCTAGGAGCCAGGGGAAGGTCTTTCTTCCCCAGTAATTGGTGGCTGGCCTCAGCTGGGACAGCTCAGGTCCTGGCCAGGTGGCCCCATGCCCATCCATCCAGGGAAACAGCCACCTGAGAGCAGTGGGGCTCTGCACACCTCTTTACAACAGCTGTCAGAGCCCCAATTCTAGAGCTCCCTGTTTGCCTTTTCCCTCAACCTCTCTGTTTCACACTACTTGCTCCTTTTCTTTTTTTCCCTTTTTTGAGATTTTTTGCATTCTCTCCACAAGCTGGACAGGGCTGAGTTTATTTGGGATACCGTCACTCACTTTTCTGAGACAGGTTAGTCAGTTGTTAATGGTTTCTAAAGATTTCCCATTGGGAATGCATTACAAAGGCTACATCTATATTAATAAACAAGAGAGGTCCAGGGGAGATCAGTGTTCCCAAAGACATGGGGTTCAGACTGGCTTGTATCCCTGCTGCTTCCAGACCTTTTTTAATTTGCAGTGACCCTACTGCTTTTTGATGGTGGCAGAGAGGATTCATGGTTTCAAACTGTGTTTATTTGTGAGAGTTACTTTTTTTTTTCCCATCGTGCTGTCTACTCTTTTGGGCACTGGTGAAACCAGAGCTGTGTTTTTTCCAACTCTGTAGTACCAGGGAACTAGAATTTCTATGTAACAGCTTGGGTCCAGAAGACTTGCTAACTCGTGCAAGCCAAGGAAGCTGTCATTGGCATTGGCAGAGCCATTCTGGATTCTGACTGTTGTAGCTCTGGTCAGACATTGCTGAGTCACCAAGGAATTTGATGTTGCACCTACGATGAATCTTTTATATTTTTATTTTTTCCTTTGAAAAAACAAAGCTTTAATACTGCTAAAATATTGTTGGACTTGTCTTACTGTGTGTAATTTTGAAGCAATTGTTCCAGGCACACTACAATTTTTGCCATTTAGTGATTACCTTTAAATTCCACGAAGCCTTTTCTCATGTGCCCTTGTGTAGTGCTTTGGGAGATTGTCTGATGTGAAAGGCACTATTACACATTGAACTGATTATTGTTGTTTGTTGCTGTTAACGTAGACAAGAAACCCTCCTGGCAGGGAAACAACTTCTTTGCTAATAAGTATTCATAATTTGTATCTCAGCAAAAGATGTAAACATATATTATCATTAAATAGGCTGTAATTTTAATTGCCTATAAATGTTATTAATTCTGATTGTGATTATTCAATAGGTAATAAAGATAAAGGCTGTCAAAATTAATTAAGTACATATTCATTAAATTCAAGGTAGCTTCAGTTTCTTTATTGCACAAATACAATTAACACTTAATCTGAATCTCAGTAAGTTACATAATCATGTGACTCAAAATAAAGGGAGGATACAACCTTGGCCTTTTACTTTTTACATGGGAAAACATTAATGATGCTGACATTGGAGACAATTAGACAGTGTCGGCCAATTGTTTTTAGTCAGCTTTCTCTCACATCTGTGGTGTCTACAAGCAAGAAGGGCCATTGTTTCTGCAGGCCTCCGTCGCGCTTTGGCTCTTTGTGCTAACCGTCAATCTCTTGCTGAATATCAAAGCTGTGAGGAAATTAGAACAGACCAGCTCTACTGCACCACACTAAAGCTTAGCAGGGTGCATCCACTATGCTACTAATTAGGCAGTGGCCAACAAAATAACCTGTCAATGTGTGCTTGCCATTTCCCACACACCTGCATTTCATACACTAATAAGCGTACAGCCAGAGAGAGAAAGGGATAACTGCTGAAGTGTGAAAAATGAACAAAATATAACAATGTTTCTCTCCCCACCTATACTACTACCAATTACCATTTAACATTAGGTAGAATCAACATGTCGGAAGAAATACAATGCAGTATCTGAAACTAAAGAGGGGGTAGGACTGGGCAAAGCCACACATAGAGTGTATTAATGTTTTCTGTGGAACACCACACTAAGTGGAATCTCTCATTATTTGTATGAACTGGGAGGCTGAAAATGATCATGATTAGGGTTTTTCTGTTCACATCAACCAGGAGAGAAATCCATATTTTAGCTACGGATCAAAAATGAGTGAATAAACACCACAGAAAATGACGTTCAGTGCTCTTCTAACAGACTCCATCCCTCAAGTATATCAATGCAACTAAGCTCGTACAGACTGGGCTCTTGGTCTCTGTCTTATTTGCTTTCATTCATCTGGTTGTAAGCCCGTCAGAAACTTTGTGCACCATACTTCCAGAGTGTAATGCCTTCCTTTTAGTCATATCAATCAGGATGTCAGTACCAGGTTGCCTGGATGACTTGTTATGTTTGTGCAATTATTTCCTATCGTGAACCTTCTAATGAAACGCATGGTTAGAAAACTTCTAGAAATGACTTTTCATTCCAATAGAGAAAAAGATGTGAAACTGCACTGCTATTACTATTATGAAAGGGGGAGGAGGGATGCTTATGCAGTGATTACAAATATTGTATTTGAAAAAGACTCATCCTCAAAATACAGAAATCAGTCTCATTACAATCTTTATAACATTGAATCGCTTAGAATTCACAAAACTCTCACTTACAAACCTTTGTAAATTACTGGGTTTTGTACAATAGTAATTCACACACCATGTATTTCTTTCCCTTTCCCCTGCTTTAATGCCTGATCAGATTGCAAGAGTGATGATTTAGAAGTGATAGGTGCTGAAAACAAAGCAGGGCATGAGTACAGATATTAAATCAGGTGCAAAATACCCAGGGCCAAGCTGCAAAGTCCATTGCCTCTGCTGAGGATCTGGCTCAGCTGAATTCAACAGTTTAGACTTGGAGCTCTTTTTCTTCCCCCCTTTGCATGAACCCAAGGGGTGAAAATGCAAATTTACTCATGTAAAACACAGTGATTCCCTTGTATGTCTCCTTTCCGCTCCATCCTGATGTATGTAGTTAGTTTTTTAATTTTTTTTTTTTTACTGCAGGTTTGTGCTTTGGTGAATCAGGTGGATAAATAGCAGAATTGCCTGCAGAAAGCATCAAGATTTATGGATGTCTGTCACTCCTGAGCAACCATCCTACCGGGTGCCTTTAATGTATAGCTGAATTTAAGCCAGGAAACAAAAAACAGAAGGGCCGATGCAACGTGTGGATGAAGCTGTTTTCTTCTACAAGAAAAATCACTCCACCTCAATATGTAGGAGAAATGACTATATTGTTACGCTATCCTTGATGGAAATCATACAATAAAGGCCAATATTCAAATGGTATTTGTTAGATACTTTTGAACACCACTCTGCTTTTCATTAGACTTTATCCAGGAGCAGCATTTTCAATTATAAATAAAAACTTTCTCCGCCTCTTCCCACTTGAGCTCAAGTACAGAAGGCCCCTATTTAAAATGCAGCTCCCGAGCAGGCCACCAGGCCGCCTGTTCAGCTGCCAGTGGCTTTTGTGTACAAAGATGTTAATTGGTCCTAATCCCCTCCTAGAAGCTGTTTTGGTAGCCTGACCTGGCACCCCAAAGGACACCTTGGTGTGAAAAACTAAAGGGCCCATTCAAAAGAGAGTGAAAAGCGGCACTGAGCATTCCAACACATTTTAATTTCAGGAATTAAAAAAAGGGAGGGTGTAGCTGGAGGGCTGCGGCGGCGGGGGGACGGCACACATCATCCTCCTGGTTCAGAGCCTGGTGTACAAAGCGGGAGCAGCGGTGAAGTAAGCTCTGCAAACATCCCTTCCTCACAAAAAGCTGTGGGCTGCATGCGTGTCAGCTTCAGGTTTGGATTTTCCTCTTCCATGTTAGCATTGCTAGTGTACAGATTGCATTTTACAGGGTCAGGAAAACTGCAGGGAGAAACCCAAATTCAACCCAAGGGCCCAACATGGCCTCTCCAGTCACTCAAGTTGAGCTGCACAAGTCCAGGCCAAATAAGGGCCCAACATGGCCTCTCCCATCGCCCAAGAGGAGCTACACAAGCCCAGGCCTACTAGGGGCCCAACACGGCCTCTCCAGTCACCCAAGGAGAGCTGCACATGCCCAGGCTGAATAAAGGCCCAACATGGCCTCTCATTTCCCAAGGGGAGCTGCACGAACCCAGGCCAAAGCACGCTTCTCTGTGCGTTCCATTTGCCCTTTCTGTGCCACAAATAAACATCCAGGATATGAAGTAGAAAAGAAATTTTTATTCGGCACTGCCAGAGCAGCTGGCGTGGGGGGGAATGGGGAGGAAAGGAAGAAAAAATGGAGAAAAAAGCAGCTATTATGGCAAACTTATAATCAAACGTGCACAAGAAATGTTAGATATAAACACTCTCCCTTAGGACACTGTAAAATGCTATCTGTTCAGCATGCCATTGTACAAAGTGTACATTTACAGCTTGGGTGGTAAATTATGCTAATAGAATGCACAAACCTCAACCGTGAGGTTTTGAATTTTTTGACACAGTTCACAGATCAACTTTGTAGGTCAAAGGAGTTTGCCTCCCACAGCCTGATAAAGTAGAAAGATATAAAGTGTGTGCATTATTATAATCTTGTTGAATGCAAGTTTTTAGATAGAATACGTTTGGTATATTTTCATCTCTGCATTTGTTTGTAATGAATTTTTTTCATTAGACACTGCTCCAGGCAAGGGCAAAACACTTAGGAGACTCTTTTCATGGAAGTGTTTCAAGATGTTAAATGTAAAAACCCAGTAATAAAAGCTTCCATAGAACATCAGTGTACGCAGAAAGAAACTACAGTAGCGATTCTTTCACCAAAGAACAACTACTCAGATGTACTTTATCACAAGCATTTGCAACACAAGAAAAAGACTCAAGGCATATAAAATGATAGATCCCTTAACCAGCAAACTTGTTACTCAAAGAACAAGGACTTGTAGTTAGAAATGGAAGGTAAGACAAAGACACAATGGTTGCACAATTATTGTCGAACAAATAAACCAGCCCTCAGAATACAATATGCTAGAGAAGTGCTGAGTACCCATTTGGATATAAAAGCAAAAAAGCATCTTTGTTGTTGGAAGATCTGCAAGGGAGATTGTCAGCATTTTCTCTACCTGTATTTTGAAAAATGAGCATTTTTTTAGTGCCAAATAAAGAAATTATAGAAACTAGAGATTAATCTTGTGTGGTTATCTCAAGGTGCATTTTCAAAATGAATGACTGATTCACTACTGTCGTCATTTCTGGCTTGGCTCTTTCTGTGCCAGCTGCTTAAAAACGTTGAGGTAAGATATATGTACCGGGAACAATGCAGGACCACAAGGGCACCTTAAAAGGTGGATGGAAAAATAGATGATCAGACTAAATAATTTTTTCCTGAGAAGCTGAAAAATTAAGTGAATGGAAATGTCAAAACTTAAATGCGGATGTTAAAGTACTGTAACCATTCCTTTGCCCACAACATATTTGTCGTCGTGAGGCACAGGCATACATGTTAATGACTTTGGATGTTTTATGGGTTTATTTCTGTTTTAAGCAACATCTTAGTATTACAAACAAAGGCAAGAAGAAGGAATTCAGAGTGACCTGGAGCAGGATTTTGGCAGGTGCAGGGTGCTTCCGCGTGCTGCCCTGAGATGTTCTCGGGGAGCTGCCTGCAAGTGCAAAGTATCTGTCCTTGGAAAAAGAGGCATATCTGAGGCTCGAAGAGCAAGCTTTCAGATGCAGCTTGTGGACAGCTACTGGTCCAAGATATGCAAAGCTGTGCTTTCCCATTACTATTACTGCATTAAAAAAATAACAGAGAGAATTGGCCTCTGAACACCAGTCTGATGTCCTTGGGGAGGTGAGTGCGTAGTTGTATATGTTGAACTTTTCTCTCCTTTCCAATCTTTTCCCTTCACTCCCCCACACAGTCACAGCTCCAGTGGTATTTCAATCCAGTTAATGTATGTGTTGTAAATGTCACAGGGGTTAATCTCTACCGAGCTTTTAAGAAAATAAATCAGCATTCTAACTGATTTGATACTTAAAAAAAAGTTTCCACCCACTCTTCCTTTCTTCTGTTGACGTGGCAGGAGGGGTATTAAACTCTGGGTGAGCCTATAGGAAACTATTGGGTATTTGCTGTTAGCCCTGCCAGGTGGCAAAGACCCACAAGAGTATACAGCTCCTTTCTATGGCAGATTAGTAAAACAGAAGGATTCCTAAATGAGGGCCTGATCCTGCGGAGTCCTGTCAGTCCCTGCTGAATTCTCTTGCAACCGTGAAAAAAAAAAAAAAATGAAGAATTCAAATGAAAGAAAGCAGCGGAGGCAGCATGCCGTGGGATTCCTCGCCCTTCTGGCTACACACACACTGAACTCTGAGCTGTGTGCTGTGTAGCCTCTCTGAATTTCTTAAGTTGTGTTTTCTGCCTTTGAATTTACGTTTGTGGGTTTTCTGGCAGGAAGGTGGAAACCACAGCCACGCTCACACCTGCTCATATCTGCTCCCAAAGTGCTGCTGGCACTGCATGCAGCTGTGGCAGTGGAGCTGCCCCAAGACATGGGCAGAGCAGAGCCGTGGAGAGCAGCACATTTCTGGGGAGCAGAAAAGTCCTTGTTGCCTTCTCGTGTGTGTCAGTGACCCAAAAACCAGGCAGCTGTGCATCTGGGAAGGGGAGCTCACAGCACACGTGATGCCAGCTGCTGCGGCAGAGGGCAGAAAGGCACAGAGGCGCCCTTCCCATGTCCCTCCCCACCACCAGGAGCCCAGAAGCAGCAAGCTCAGCACTTCCAGCGTCTTCTGCAAGCCCTGCCACCTCCCGCACCAGGCACACCGGGACATGGGCTGTGTCCCATTCCTTGTGAGAGACCTTGAGCCAGCACCAGAGTAACAAAACAGCCCGTGCTGGAACTGCAAAACTGACCTGGTCTTTCCAAAAGGCTGCTAAATACTACATCTGTGGTTTTCTTGACAGATAAGCCTACAGTGACCAAACAGGTAAATAATGTAGCTGTGTTCTTCACATGCTGTATACATCAATGAAATTGACTTCCCCTCTTTACCTGTGCAACCTCCTGTAGGGAACCTGCTCTGGCAGGGGGGTTGGACTCAATGATCTCGAGGTCCCTTCCAACCCCTGCAATTCCGTGATTCTGTGATTCTTCCAGCTCTGAAAGGAAAATATTAGCACCTATGCTTTAGAGATGGGGAGATTTAATGAAAGGGCTGGCAGCTGACTTTTGGTGATAATCTGTCACAAAATCAGGAATGGAGCATTAAAACTTGGAAGTCAGATTGTATGTACAGCACGCTCTGTGAAACTTGATGGCTTTGAGCCCTAGGCTGGGAAATCCCAGTAAAAGGAGATGTCACGAAACTCCGGCTGCTCAGGCTCTCAGATGGGGTATGCTGTCCCCCAGCTCAGACTCAGATGATAGCAGTGGTTTCTGTGAATCAACTAGTTCATTCTCCAAAATCTCCATTCATTTTACTCTTTACTTTTTTCTGCAAAAATCTCGCAGTATCGAGACGTGAAGTTTTTCTAAAACAGATTAAGAGTAAAGTGCCAAAAATAATCCCCAGCTTGTTCTCTCTAAATAACCTACATGCCCAGAAAACAGTGAATACGCAGTGAATGCACAATTTAAGGAAAATGAATCTGCTTCTGTCCCCAAAAGCACAGCAAACCTAGGGGATGTAGATTGGCTTCCTGTATTTGCATTTCCTCCACACAATGAGTGGATCTAGTTACATTTGTTTCACCTTTCAGCTATTTCTCCAATTTTCCTTTCTGAATGGAGGAATTTATCCCTTTTTTTTCTCCCAGAGTCAATGCTGGGGAGGGAAGCAAAGAAGTTATCAAAGGGGGGAGGGTGGGGAGAACAGCCTAGCCAGAGCTAAGGCTGTAATTACTTTAGAAACATAAAGGTCTATTCTCTCATTGCTGAAAAAGGGGAATTACACACATAACTTCCATTAGCATTAATGGGACTCACCTACATAAATCCCCGCTACATCAATGGGTGAATAGATCCTGTATAACCATAGGTACTGTTTACTCAAAGGAAGTGTGTACCAAAGCAGACTGCCTAAATCAGGATAGAGTGGGTGAAAGCTCTACCTTACTCATTTCATTGTCATTTGCTCTTGAAGGGCAATTATCAAGAAATTATTAGGTAGTGGCATCTTAATATCATGCTCTCCTGCCTTTTTACTTCTTGTCTGACAAAAGCAAAAGCTGACAGAATGTAAAATATTTTCATAATGGGTTTTTTCCTAGTTGTTTTCCTGTTACTCCACCAGGTTAGTTTTCTGCTAACAGAGACATACATCATTTGCATTTGTTCTCCTCTGCTCTTTCTCTGTGCATGATTATGAAGACTGGAATGATTTACAGCCAGTGATGTATTCAAGGACTTTATCTCCTTTTCTTTTTATGAGTATATGAACTTGCTGGTTGTTGTTTTGTTTTTGTTTCTTTTCCCCCCCGAATTGGCTTGCTATTCAGAATGGTCAGGCGAATGTCTTGCATGAATGTCTCTCCAGAGACAGCATATAGCAAGTGATTCACTGTTTGCTATTGCTGTTACACATAGTGCAAACTCTCACTGCGTGAGTGTAAGTGCAGGAAAGAGGAGAACATGAAATATTGTGGAGCATGAGCTATCCACAATATTTTGCATTGCTCTGGATTTTAGACCAATAGGACAAGAGTAAAGAATATTTAGACCAATTCTGGAACTACAGATCACTCCCTGAAACTTTATGGCTCTAAGAATTAACCTGCCAGCTGCCTGCTCTGCTGCACATCTCCTTTTCCTTCCTCGCTCTTCCGTGGTCTGCAGGCAGTTCTTTCCTGCTCAGATGCTTCTCAGCTATGTGAATTTGGACATGAATATCTTTGACTGCTTTACCGAGGACACTTTATCTCTGTGAAGGATTCTTTAGCCAGCCCGGGGTGTTATGCATCCCATCCACTGCCATCACAAAACCAAAAATTAAGGCAAAATGGTACATGGTAGAACTTAGCTGAGAAAAATGTAGATGATGATTCCTCAGAGCCACCAACTTAAGCGTGGAAGCACTGTAGCAGCAATCCTTTGCCTAAAGGTTACCAATTTCTGTTACTAAATGCAAGGACAAAAGGAGGAGCAACAGAAAATAAAATCTAGATCAGTTTAGGCCTGGTACAAGTACCAGAGACCTGAGTAGATGGAAAACTGGAATTTAAAAGGCAATACAGCTAATGTGAGTGGCATGAGTCAGCTCAATGTATCATGTTCGGAGAGGGAAATCGTTCAAGTCAGTCTTGCAGTTCTTTCAGGTGTCTGCAGAGATCATATCAAATCTATTTAAAATGTGAAGCTCCTGGTTCTGCAAGTCAGAGGCAATAATCTCACTGACTTTGATGAGGGCAGGGTTTCACTCACTATCAAGAAGGAGCGTGGGGATGGGAGCTCTCTCTGTTGCCTTGTTTTATCCTTTGGAGCTGCTCCTTACATGAATCCCCTTTGAAACAAAGGTATTACCCTGACTGTACAAGCAACACAAGTGTGTAAGTCGATACGGGAAAGGACTGCAGATGCCACCCTGCCTGGGTTCCAGTACACCATCCTTTAAGCAGCAAGGAGTGAGTCCAGCCAGCGAGAGCCAACAACAGGGAAGAGATTTTGGGAGAACCAAAAACTACTATAATTAGAAGCAACTGTCCTGCAACGTTCTTACAGTTCATCTGCTCAGCACGGCAGGTAGCCATTTGAAGCATACAGTATTGACTTTTCTTGGAAGCATTAACTTACCTGTTGTATTTGGCTGTTTATTTTTGTACCGAGCTTCTAAATCTCTTGTAGCTCCTCATGTGGGCGCCTGTAACCAGATTGTGTCTGTGTAAGTAGTGGTCAGAGAAGAAGAATATTTTAGGTATGCTATTTTTGTCTTCTAAAGCATAGAAGACTGCTGAATCACCCAAGCCTAATCATAATAAGAACTAAAATAAACTATGATTAATAGAAAACAATGGTTTAGCTAGTTCAGCATCACATAAACACATTTCCTCATACAAAGCAGCTAACAAACCTCTCCTCAAAAAAAAAAAAACTTCACACAGTTTGGTCCCCAGATGATGTAATGCTTTCAGTGTGTCAGATCCAGGAAAACTCCAGGAGCAAGTAATACATGTTGGTGACTATATGTACAACGTGTGCACAACTGCCATAAACGCTGATCAAATACATAATCCTCATCTCAAAGAGGTCACGTGAATAGACAAGGCTGGGCTGCTACACGGACGCAGCTATGAGGAAGTCCTTCTCTGAGGAGGAGTGGGGCAACTACAAGGAGATGCTTTCAGAGTAGCTGTGCTCTGAGGGGACAGAGGGTCTTGCTGTCATTACTGTTAGACAGCTGTAGAGCTTGGGTTCGTACCAGTTACCTGGCCTCCAGATCCAGCGCTGTGGTCGCAAATCCATCTCCAAGCTACCAGGGCTGCTGTATGGGATGGAATATTGGATAAGCCTAAGGGCTGAGTAATTAATTATATCCTCCCTCACTGTTTTGTTTTGTCATGGAGTTGCCTCATTTTACAGCTAAGTTCTGCAGAAACTGGCCTGTCAAGCTATGAGAAATAGCCAGTCTAAAGCAAATACATGTGCTATGTGCGCTTAAAAGATCTCTTAAAAATACATGTAATTAGTTGAATTGTGAGAAAAAAAAGAAGCTATTTAATTTTCCACTTATGCAGTCATTTCAAAAAAGGATTTAGACCATGAGACATATTTTCCCATAATACAAATCCTATTGACAGAAATAAACCACAAATGTAACTGCTAATAAATCTCTTCTCCTCTGAGAATAGCTCCTGCCACCAGATTTCTCGCTGATGCCAGCTTGGGGCTTTTGATTCCTCCTAAAAATGGATGCTTGTGCCCTGCACGCACTACTACCACTTCTTAACATTTCTTCCAAGTGAGCAGAACCACTTCAATTTTGGGGTTTAACTTGTAAAGGCAAAGAAAAGCTGCCCCACTCTAGCAATATTCCTCAGCCAACAAAGACTGTGATGCCAGTTGCTGGTCTCAGCCATAATTATTGAACCATTTTTTTCTTTAGAAACACACAATTATTGAATTCATTGTAGACATACTGTATGTACTAACTTAATTTTAGCCGTATAATCTCATAATGGACATCAATGAATAGAGGATTAGTCAAAACCTATTAATAAAGAGATATAACAGGCCCTTCGATATTTTCTTTCAAAAAGCACAGTAAGCTTCAGGTTCTGCTTCTAGAGCCAAGCCTAAGTACCCAGCCTGCGTAGTGGGCATCGCGGTAGGGGCAAGCAGAAGAAATCACTCCCTTTAAATTGTGGATTAGAAGCAAATTTACCTAGCAGTTCTGCCTGTAGTTTTCATTTTGCAGCAACTGCCTCATCTTAGCATCTCCCTCCTCCAAGGTCCCCAAAATCCCCCTGAGGGCGACGTGTGAATCATGTCCCAAGCCCACAAGTGTGTCTGTTTTCACATGGAAACCCAGGCGTGTAAGGGTGTGAGGGCTGTGACTGTGTGGGGCTGAGCCGGGGCTATTGAGGTGTGCCAGCATCAAGGATGAGCAGGGCAACCTGTGCCCCGCCTGCTGGTGTCCAGGTGTGCAAAACTTTCAGGGACAATCTCTTCTACAGTGGAGCACGCAGAGAACAGGAGACCTCTTTTATGCATGTGTGAGAACGTGTACATACTTAGACCTTTGGGTGATTAAAAGCTTCAAGCAGTTCACACAGCAACTTCTTCCTTAAGGCCTGGTTCCATGCATGCTGAAGTCAATGGAAATCTTCCCCTGCTAAAAGTAGAAACTGGACTGGAGGGTAGGTGAGCTGTGTTTAAAAAATGTATTTCAGACATATTGGAAAGTTGTTTTGAAAATAGGAGCCAAGAACAGAGCAGTAGCCACAAGGAGACGTTAGCTGAGCAGTTCCTCTGTGCCGCTGGGAGCAATTGGGCTGCCTGAATTTTAAGAGATGGCTAAGAAGGGAGCAATACACCCTGAGAGCTATCCAGCAGCTTTCTTCAAATACATTGCTTAAATAAATAAATAAAAAACATACAAAACATACCCACCATCCTTATTTTATAGTTTTCATTCATCATCCTTTCCAGCACTGAATGACTTCACCATTTGAAGCAGTCAGGATCCCTCCCACCTCTCTAATGCCACCCCAAGCACAGACCAGGGATTCCTTTGGGAAGGTCACACAGTGCTGAAGAAACTGCCTGCTGTACCCAGCCAGCACTGACATGCTCAGCAGCTTCATCCCAGCCTGGAAGAGATTGGAGGTAGGAACCCTAAAAGCACACTGCAACACAAGGCAAGACCAGAGGGAGTGTGTTGTTCCTAGGGTCTGATGACAGCTGTGGCAGCTCTGTTTAGCATGGAGAAGTGCTGGCTGGACACTGCAGCACTTAAGAACTGCTGGCAGAGCTGAGGGGCAATAGCTGTCACTTTATTCTGCACACTTAACTCCTATTAGTATTAATAGGGCTGCACACAAGCAGTGAGAGCAGATCATGGCCTGCAGCTATTTACATATTTCTGCCTCATCTCTTGTGCGTTATGGCATTGTTCATTGGTGTCACCCATAAGCCTGCAGTCATTGTGCTTCTATTTTGACATATATAGGAGCCTGCATGTGAAATTGGATAAAGGCAAAAGGGAGGCATACATTTTGATTTGAAGTGTATTCTTCAATGAGGGAAGTGAATTTCCTTAAGTAAACGCTGCTGCTGCACAGCCCCCACACTCCCAGTCTCCGTGTGGCCCCAAGAGCTGCTTTTTGTAGGCTGCTGGTGCCCTCACCATCTTGTGCAGAACTTGTTTATTTGTATTGCAGTGGCACTTAGAGCTTCCCGAGGAGTGAGATCCATTGTGCTGTGTGCTGGGCACACAGCTGAATTGGAACGAGCACGGCTTTCTGTGTGAGTGCTCTAGAGAGAGAATAGATCATTAAGGTCACTTGTTTTCCTTACGAAGGCCAAGGCAGGATTGATTCCTACATTATATTCTATCTGTCTATGTATTTTTCCTTCCCAGTTTCAAACAGCCAAGGTGCCAAGATATTACTGACTTCCCTTAGGAGATTCTTCTGCTACCCTGACATCTCATTCACAAAAAGTTATGCCTGAATTTTTCATTCTATTATTTCCAGATGGGGAACATTCATGCAGAAAAGGAAGCTCATTGCAGAGGGAAAGGGAAAGGAAACCTCAGCCCCTGGGAGAGCAAAGAAAGGATTGGAGGAGGCAGCCTGAGTCAACCACAAGAAGGGTCCCACCAGCTCTTTCTACCTCCACCCACTTCTAGACACTCCTGGACATGTTTGAGACAGAACCATTGAATCCATTCAGCACTACAGCATTGTATCCATTCAGAGAAATGCACTTCAACAGGGCAACCACCCTTAAAAACAGACCCATTGTTTCTTGTAAAAGCCTCATTGAAATCTCCGTATAACTGGCTGCTGTTTTGTGAGTTAGCTATACTTGCATGTTACTGATTTGAAAGTGAATGCTCTTTGGAGGGTTATTTTGCTTGAAATACAGCTTCTCAACAAAATGTTCCTCCTTCCTTCAATAATATCGTTGTGGAGATTCCTTCCTTTAGAAAGATGATCAATACAGCTTTGTGAGCTGGGATCTGATATCAGTTTGTGCCGTTACAGGGATCAGATCATTGACATAAGGAATCTCACAGTTCTGTCTCTGTGTTTGCACATTTACTAAACAGCAGGTTTACCTGGCTTGTGCTCCAGGAAAAGACACAACCACTAACAAGCGCACACACATGCATTTGTTATAAGGCTACTCCTGCATGCTGTCAATAAAACATAAGGGTGGCTGGGCTAGCAAGAGCTGCTTCCCAGGGACAAGGAAGAGTTACTCTGCACACTGTTTTTTTTTTTTTGTTTTNATGGAGTCTTGCAGTAGTAGATTTGAAGCGCGAGCAATGCAAGCACAAAATGAAAATGATGGCAGAGCCAGAAACCAGACCCAGTGACACCTATTCCTCCAGGTGACAGTGCAGAGCAGGGCAGGAGGGAAAGGCATAGCAGATCTGTGAAGCACAGCTCATATCTAGTAGCTTGCTTGGACTTCTGTCCAAGCTGGTGCTTCTTTCAGCTGTAGTCTGGGGGTTTACATACCGCATGCCCACTCCACAGCCCCTTAAAATGGGTTACACCAACAGCCCATGGATCAGATACATCTTCACCCTCACTTCATATGGCCCCTGGATGTATAGGTTTTTTTTCTAGAGAGTCGTTTTTGTGTAAGAGGGAGCTTTGGGCTGAGACTGGCTTCCCAGATGTGTTAGGAAAAGCACATTCAGTCCTCTGTGAGGGAAGAAATTTCTATCTCCTCTTTCAAATAAAGGGTTAAACAAACCTGTGGCAAATTTGACTGCTGCACAGAATGTGGTAATGGAGTTGATGCTGTGTGGATGGCAGAAAGGGTACATGATATTGGCCAGTTGTTTGATACTGCCACTCTGAAGGCCCCAAGAATTAGACCAATTTCACAGTAGAAGAGGTGCCTGTTTCTCACATTTTCTTTCACAGTTGGAGTCCTGGTCACTTGTTGATCTTCTGTCCTCATAAAATCTTTCCAGTTCATTTAAAAGTTGGCTCTCTTGTGCATTTCTTGAATTCTTTCTGAAGCACAATGTTTGAAATGCTCCCGTATTTCTGAGACCCAAGGGACAAAACCAGAAACTGAGCACCTTGACCCCCAAGGCCTTATGCTGCCAAATATAGTCAGCCAGAATTTGTGGTAAACAGGGTTGCAGGATCATGCTCCAGTATTTAGCACCAACTAAGTGGTGATTTGTACTCCGAGGTTTCAGAATCCTTCACTTTCTTTCCTTCACCTTTCTCTAATGCAGCTCTACAATACAAGTTTGAAGTTCTCCATTGGGAGATTTCCGAACATCTTTAAATTTCATTCTCCTATGAAAAATCACTAGCCACTAAGGCTGGTAAATTATTTCTTGATAGTAAGGATATTTCCTCTTTCTATATAATTTTAGAAAATATTAGTATGGACTCATTTCCCCCCATTCCCCCCCCTCCCTTTCCAGCATGATCCATGAAAGAAAAGGTGCTGACTGTGTTATTCTCTCTTTCCCTCTCTCAGTGCTCACTGTGTACAGCCATGCTTGAAGCTATATAGTTGGTACATAGCAATGGGCTGTATTACATTAACTACTGACCATGTAGTGAGCATTCTACTCTAAACAGTGTCCAGTGTTTCAGCTGACCTGCCGTTAGTAAGTTATAGAATACTATGCTCCAGAAGCAAAGTTTCTTCAATAATCTTAAAATTGTTAGGTGGACTAACGCACAGCACCTCATACATGCTGAATCCCACTGAGTTCTGGACCTGAAGTCATCCTGAATGCAGAGGGAAGTTAGTCCATTCTTAATAAACAGTTCTAACTATGGGAAAAAAAAATGATGAACTCAAGTCCTACACTCTTACGCAGTGCAAAGCACATCAGTTTCAGAAAATTACTTCAGCAATTCTCCAGCAGATTAGCTCTTACATTAATTGAGACTAAGGATATTAGTTGCTAGCATTGTTGCAAGATGTATTAATAGGAACTAACTCATTTGGTTGGTATTCAAGAACAGGCTGCCAGGAGTTAATAGATTTGATATTAACCCACAGACAGTTGGGTAATCCCCATGCTGTGCTGACTACCACTGCCTGCCAAATCAAACCCTTCAAGTACAGAAGTCCTTCACCTTCCTAATCTGAAGCTGATGAACAGGAAGCAGATCATGTATAAGAACTTTATTTTACATGAGCTGAATTAAGTTCTCTCTTCCTTCTGGTATTTGTGACCCTTTTCCTCTAAGGCTAGAGATCTTCACACATCAACAACTTACAATAGGATATCTAATAATTCTTTATGAAACATAAAGAAAATCCTGGCTGAAGCTTTTGTTGTCTCCACCTTTAAATCGTAAGCAATGAAGTTTAGAGTAATTGAGGTAAAAAATGCCCTGCTTTTCACCAAAATTTACTGTACTAGAGCTATCTCAGGATCCTGGTCTGAAAGAGACCGTACTTCCCATCTACGCACTTTAGGAAGCCGTTTTAAAGAGGCAGAAGTACTTCCTCACGGACCCCTCTGTGCTGATGCAGTTTTCAGGAGAGAAGTTTCTTTACGCAATTATTCCTTTACTGTTATCTGTCTATCCTGGCTTTGTTCTGCTGTTGAGATTTTCACTGCTTTGGCCAACACAAATGAACATAGCAAAATCTTATTTGTCCCTGCAATTTTCCTTCTTGCCTTCTGTCTTACCCACATAAGCACACCAATTAGCTGCAAAGTTTGGGCTTCACAAAAGCCCAATTATTATTCTTCATAAACAGAAGCTATGTCTATGTGTAAATATAGTCAGCAAGTAAATTTCTTGGAACCTCTCAAGCAGCTGAATTTCTTAAATTTTTTTTCATTAATATAGTTTCACGGGAGTTAACAGGGGTATTTAACAGTGGTGTTATATCCACATGTGTCTATAAAGGGGTGTATCCGCTCTCTAGGCTGTGAAACCAAATGAACAGGTAGAAAATTATCATTTATCTTGGTTTTTAACACAAGCTAGCATTACAGTTCATTAAAGGGCTTGAAGTTCTAGCTGCAGAGTTTTCAGCATTTACCATATGCTGAAGTATTGAAAAGCTGTTTATTGTTGTTATTCATATTAAAGCAATGCTTACCAACTGGCTTAATTATGAAAATTAGCAGGAGAGAGCTTATATCTGCAAATCATACAGTATAAATGAAACAAGTGTGGGAGCAGAACACATAGGGAAAGCGCATGGATGAAGTGACAGAACCGGGGCTCTGTGAATGCCAACCAAGGCCTGCACGGTCTGGCCCCACTGATTCTGTCACAGTGCAATATTCCTAGCAGATCCCCAGATGCACAACTGTAGATCTGGAAAGAGCAGGAGGGGCTTCTGGTTCAAGGCGCTGACCGCCCGGAGGCTCCGCGCACACGCGGGAACGCGGCGGGGCGGGCGCTGTCCGCGGTGCTGAGCCCCGCGCCTCCACCCGCAGCGCAGCCCGGCCGGGCTCCGCGGAGCCCCGCTGCTCCATGCAGGAGTGTGGGAGGGCTTGCTTTGCTGGCACGCTTCTTGCACAGCTGTTTGGTGTAGCTGACAGGCCGTAGATACACTGTCAGTTCTCAGCCATGGTCAAGAGATGTCTGTGCCTTCACCAGGCTCCTCATGGAGAAAGGCATCATATGGTCCCCCAGAAACCTACCAGGCATGACTGGGCTTGCTACCCGACATGGGGACAAGCTTCTCTCTGAACATACATAAAGGCATCCTGGAGATGTTTTTATTAATTTCTTTTCATGGCATCACTGGTGCTCAGGACAACTGCACAAAAAGCTCTTATCTGGGAGCATCATACCTTCTGTCCTCATTGGCTGAGCTGGTGCTCTGAAGAATTGCATTGTGTATTCCCCACCCATATTCCTGTGCCTGACTGCCCAACAGGTGACAGGGCAGAGATGAAGCTCAAACCTTAGGTCATATACTCATTAAGTCCAGAGGGGTGCAAGGTTCAACACAAGAGAACGTTTTGAGACAGTAACACCGTCTCATCACAGAAACGGTCACATTCACTATCCCCCAATGCTCACAGAGGATAACTGCATACTCAGAACTGTCATTCACAGGAAGATCTTTCTAGGGACATATTCTGAAGAGCGGAATTTCAGCATCTTCCATTAGATGAAAGTATTTCTTCATTACTAGTTCTTGAAGCAGATTTACAGCAAATTCATTGAGTATCATCTTGCATGCATTTTGGGGCTCCAGAATATAAAAGGGATGTTAAAGTCTTTGAAAGTGTCCAGAGGAGGGCAAAAAGGCTGGTAAAGGACATGGACACTTGGGTTGCCAAACCTGGAGAAGTCTGACAAGACTGTTGCATTGTATTGCATTCCATTCTTCTTTTCTCTGCTAACCCAGTCTGCTCAAATAGCTTTCATGTGTTTGTTCTCAACGGTGAATGTATTTCTTAGGCACTGAAGACATGTACCATAGAAAAGTTTCCATTGCCTGATTAGATGGCTGATAGACCTTTCTTTTACGCATAAATCTTAGACCTTGCTTCTGTGAAGATCTGTGTGAACAGTAAAAGGCTTTTTCACTGGAGATGGTGTTTAGTGAATGTAATCTTTGCTTCATGGCCAGGTGGGATATGATGGAAGCCAGTTTTGACATCTCAGGTCCATTAATAACACCACCTTCCACGTCCCTTGATCTTAACCATGCAGGGACACTTTCTCTTGGTTTTTCCTTAAATCTCTGTACTAGATCCATTAATTCAGCTGCCATGTATGGGTGAGCTGTGGTATACATTGTTGTTTCAGCAGGCAGCCATCCCTCAGGTGGTCTTCCCTGGAATGTCCTGGTTTGAGCCACTGTTGTTTGCACTTCTAGAGGTTCTTGTTGTACCAAAGCCTCTAGTTAGGTCTATCTTTGTAGTGTTTCTTGGAGTTTCCATCAGTAGCATCTGCTTCATCAGAAGTATTTTCTGTTTTACTCTTATCTTTTGGTCTGTCTATAGACCAAGGATTCCATTAGTTCTGGGTTCCAATCATCCTATAAGACTACGGTCCTTTTTTTTTCCCCCCAATGGTAGATTCAGATTTCTACCTGTTGCTTGGGCATATTACCCCCCCCCCAGTGAGATGAATTTGTGCTCTGAATGCTTCACTCCAGAAAGTAGCATCTAATTCTCTTCCCTTAAATCTTCTTCATCAAGTTTGTTTCTATCTAAAGCTATTAATAGTGGCCACACTACACTTGATGCAGCAAGATAGCTTTCCTTAGTGGTCAGAATATGATTTCTGTACTTTTCTAGAAATTTAGCCATGTGAAATAGCGACTTGGGAATGTCTCCATAGCTCTCAGAGGGACCTCATTTTTTCCTACTGCCTCCACAGCAGGATAACACGAAGATGCTAGAAACCCTAGGATATACCTGTGTAATTTCTTTTCAGGTGAATCAAATCTTCCCCATCCAAACCATCATGGAATATTTTTAAGGAAAACAATATCCTTTTCCAGAGCCCTAGTACTTTCCCTTGGAACCTGCCAACTACACCAAAAGTTTTAGAAATGAAACAGCAAAATCGCTTCAGATAGATTTTTGGCAATCCCAGGCAAAGTATCTGAGGGTTTAACATAAACTTCACAAAAGATTTGACTTACATGACTGATGGTCAGCCATCTCCCACTGAGATGACACTCCTCCAAAGAGCAGCTGGCCTCCAAGAGAGATGGACTCCTCTCCATGGCTGGCTCTTAAATGAGCCCAGGGCAGCCCCACCCTGGGCCCACCCCTTCCTGTCACATGGGGGGCACAGGTGCAAACAATTTGCCTGTGCTCCCCAGGCAGCCACAGCCCTGCACCAGGTGCTCCATCACAGATTCAGGCCATGACCTAGCATTTCCCCTACAGATGATTTGCTGGTAAATCTGGCTGCCATGATTCTGGACAAAAACTTCAGGATCTCATACTGGAAATGAAATACAGCCTAACGTATAAACTGGAAATACAGTTTATACAGCTGCTGCTTTCCCTTTACAATAGATACAGTTCGTGCTTATATATTTAAATCAATTCCACTAGATCTTTCCTCACTTGTATATCCCAATGCACTTCTAAAAGAAAAGTTGTTATAAGCACAAATTGCTTACATTAAGACTGAAGTGTTAGTGTCATCTATGTAGATCATCTGCTCACAAAGCACTATTTAAATTCTATGTGACAAGGGATCTGATTTCATCAGAAAATCAATAGGAGAAATGGCAAGTGAGAGAGAAGCAAATGCACTGAGTTTCTCAGGATCTTGGGCTTACTAAAGGGCAACTAATTCATTTATCTCACACTGTTTTCTGTAAGACCACATTAGAACTAGGCCACTGGAAGAAAGTATTAAGTATGTGCAAGAACACATTTAAGTGGGAGTGAATGTCAGTTCTCTTAGTAAATAATAACAATGACAGTAAGAATATCTAAGAAGACACAATGCATTAAGAAATAATAAGCATAATCCCTTTTCATTAAAAATGTTTCACTCCATGGGGCCAGTAATCCAAGACTGTTTTCATAAGACTCTGTTGTTTTAACAGCTGTGGCCATGGTATGAAGTTTCACATTTGTAGCTTGAGCACAATTAAAGTCCTCCTCAACACCTGATGAAATGGGTTCTTATTTACTAATTCATCTCAGTAATCAGGTGATCTTGAGGATGTTCACAACACTGCGTCCAGAGAAGTATAGAGATTATCTTGGAGCGTGCACTCAGAATGCCTAGGATTGTCGGTTTATGCCGCTTAGCTCTTGATGGAAACAGGGACTTTCTTCTACATACGTCTGATTTCCATTCAGGATTAGGTTCATAAAGTTATTCAAAGGCCTCGAGGAGACTACGACTACCTAGTGGTAGGCACACTTTAGAGGCTTTAAATTGAAGAGACTGGACATGAAAAGAAGGAAAAGAAGAAAGATCAGGGCTAGCATCAGGAAATGACTGCAACCAGTTCCAGACCACATTGGTTGTTAAATTTTGGTCACCTTCACTGAAGCAAGAGTGTACTTGTACCTCTACATAGGTTCAGATGAGCATTGGTGTTCCCATTTCAGAGGAAAGACAACAAGAAACTAGCCAAGCAATGGCTGACATTGGAATCTCACAGTAAATTTGATTGAAACAAGGACTGGTCCCCTGTTCTTAATTTCTCCTGTTTCTTTCTAAGCCATGAGGACATCCTTCCATGCTTCTGTACACACAATTTTGTCCTTCACTGACCTCTCTCTGACAGCATTTTTGTGTGCAGGGTGAGGATGTCTTTCATTTAACCTTTCATATGGCTATCTTCAGCTTTTTCCTAGGTGTGACCTCAGCTCTGTCTGTCCTACCTGGCTTCCTCCCCAAAGTCCATTCCAAATCCCCAAAGCTGCAGCTCCTGATTTGCCGACATGATGCTTCCCAGCATGAGTTTATTCCTATATCTCTGCCTGTTCTTTGCCCTAAAATAAGGCAAACAAAACTAGAGAAATGAGTTTTAAAATGTAAGAACGCTGTGAGGTTTCCTTGCGGAATGTTCTGCAGATTCACAGGCATCACCCAGTGCAGACAGGATAATGGTGAGAGAATCATGGAACAGCTTGAGTTGGAAGAGACCTTAAAGATCACGTAGTTCTGATCCCATTGATTCAGAGTCACTGAATATGTAAGGAATACCCACCTTAGAAACAATTCAGATCTGTGTTAGCATTCACTTTCTTTTCTTTTTGGGACAGAAATGAAAAATCAGCTTCCCATTAGCTTTCAGTCGATCTCATTGTCCATTTTCCATGCACTTCCTGTGATGCGTCACTACGTAGATATACCCCTTTATGCAGCAAACCCTATGGACTAGCATCGTGTGGATTCAGCAGTGTTATTTGTCCTCTCCTACACCTGCTCCCCTGGCTGGCTGCTTCAGAAGATGAGCCCTGTGACCTAGTCCTCTTGCGTTGCTCGTAACACCATGTGTCAAAGGTTTGGGTCCTGGGTCCATCCTTACCGGTGTGATGTTTTCATCTTTTCTCACAGCAGGGGGATCAAACAGAACTGTTGAATTGTTAAATTGCAGATAGTTGAAGAGAGAAAGGCTCTGGGAATTTTATTTTGGTGTGGCTTTTTATTTTATTTTATTTTTTTTTCAGAGAGAATAAAGAAGAAAAGGCAGCCCCTCTCGGCAAACAGTTATATTAAGTGCAGTTTGCAAGAACTGTGTATGAAAAGAAGGTGAAAGGATTTTGATTGTTCATGTAGAAAGGAGATGAAGAATTCTCTTTTAATGTGTTACACATTAAAAGAGAATTATAAAGGAAGTGGGTTCAGAAGGTAGCTTGTGAACATCTGCTTTCCCAGCTTCTAATGACAGAGCACGGGACAAGTCGTGCTGATAAAAAGTAAAAGATGGATATGCAAAACGTACTAATTTTTGTTCTCTGTTTGATTGAGTGTGAAACTCACTGCCACTAGAAATGTTTAAGACTTAACATCCACGTTAGAATCAGTCATATGGGTAGGAAGAGCAGCATCAACAGTAACATCAGTAGTAACAGCATACAGAAGCAGTAACACTGAGCTTAAATTTCTCAGTAGTTACCAGAAGAAAATTAATGTGGGGTATAAACTGCTTATTAGAGACTGCTTACATGCGTGTCAGAAATGTTTCATGGGGGCTTCTGCCAGGCAGCACTCCACACCATGCTGTGGTGCGGGGTCTCAGTCCGTGGTACGGCTGCGGCACAGGCAGCATCACGTCGGTGGATGTCACTTCAGCTTCCCTGGTAATTTTGTTAAACACTTGCCAGTGACTGTGACTCGATTCTGTTCAAGAGTTATTCTTTTGAAGTGTTTTTCTTTTCTCTAAAGAAATAAAATACTCTGAAGTTAATCAGGGACCTTGTGTGCTTTTTTACATGTCACAAGGTCATGTATCTCGGGCTGATGACAGGGTTGCAAATGGAGACAAAGTGGCCAGGGGCTGCACTAATCCCTGGCATGAGGGAAGTGGAGGAGCAGCAATAAAGCAGGGCCTATGTTAAGTGGGTGGGCAAATGCTTTTGAAAAAATCCTCTAAATAGACTAATTCCTCTTTTCCCTGCATGGACCTGGCCAACATTGTTCTGTGTTCGTCCTGGGTGCCCTGGAGCTGATCCTGGGAGCTTTGCCTTCCCAAGAGCTGCCGGACCGGACACTTTGTCGGTGTACCTGTGGAATATTCCTCGGATGCAGCCGAACAAGCTGCAATAACCCCAGCAGCCCTTCGTTTTGGTAATGTTTTGTCACCCCACGTCCTAAGGGCAACTGCTGCTAAAGGAAAGTTTGTCAAAGTCTGCCTGCTGCAGAAATACTTTCACTTTTTCCCTTAAAAATCACATTGGGGATAGGTTTATATTTTGTTCTCTCGCTTTCCTGCTAAATATTCCTCAGTCTGAGCTCAGATGCTGCAGGGATGGGCACAAGTAATGATACTGCACGAGGTGCGGAAAAACCCTGTTAGCAGCAAGTACTGTCAGGAGGGAGGTTTGTGTTCATTGCTCCTGGAGAAAGAAATTCGGCATTTCCACAAAAGCGAACGCGCAGTGAGCCTGGTTCAGAACGGCTCCAATGCAGCGGGCAGGAAGAGAAACGGGGCTGTCATCTGCCCGCAGCTCTTTGGTTCAGACACGCAGGACACATGGATGTCTGCATGCATGAGTTTAAAGTTGTTCTGTGCAACAACACAGCCACAGGTGGCATTCCCTCCCCCTTTTTGCAGAAATCAGGTGAATGAGTTTGAGTTGTTCCTGGTGCAAAAATGGGGAGATGTGGGCTGCGGGAGCCCCGTGCATTTGAGGTGTGGGGAGTTTCAATGCAAACAAATCGTCTCCTTCCCCGGCGGGGTGCAGTGCCTGCGGCCTCTGCTCTGCCTCTGGCCCCAAAACAACCTCCAGGAGAGAGCTGGGGCAGGTGGGGTTTGAAGGAGACCAAAGTAAAAATTAATAAAAGGTTAGAAAATAAAATACATATTAATAATAAAAAAAAAAAAAAGGAGAAGAAGAATGTCTTAAAGTATTACATTTACTTGACTGCTTAGACAAGACTTCACTGCACCTAGGGGCATGTCCTTATTCAGAAATATTTAGAAACAATAACATAAATAACATAATAATGTTTACTTTTCATGTGCATGCTGAGGAGGGCTGCAAAGCTGCAGAGTAAAGATTGCTGCTGCAGTGCTCGTGAGCAGCTGAGCCTGACACTGGCTTCCCTTGCCTTGGGTGGGGAGCACAGAGCTCTCCCTGCCTGTGGCTGCAGCCCCAGACTGCAGGCCGGGAGCAGGACCCTGCGGTGCCACTGTGGGGGGGCAGGAGCCCCCCTGCTGCCCCCGCTGAAAAATAAAACAGCGGAGAAATCCTCCCTTTGGGTGAAGGCAACGCACCGGCCCTGGCAGGGTGCATTCCTGCTCGTGTCCCTGTGCAGCAGTGGGTTGGGATGAGCAGCCCCCGAAAAAGCAGAGGGGTCCCTGCAGCATGAGGGGAATCCATCATACGGGGCGATTGGCCCAGGGGGGCTGGGGACAGCCAGAGGCAAAGGCAGATGGAGCCGCGCTCCTGGTTGTGCACGGGGCTGCGGGTGATGCCGCGCCAACCCCATGCAGTGCCCAGCCACCACCGTCCCCCCGGGCCCTTGGGGTTTGCCACGCTCAGCCCTTTCCTTACTGACGCTGCTTCCCCTTGAACTTTCTCAGCCTTGGCCAGCAGTTGCAATGTCACTTCTTCAAACGCCACCAGCAAAACCCTCCTTTGCCCGCGTTGCCCTTCTGTTCATTTCAAAAAACAAACAAACAAACAAAAAAGAAAAACGAAAAAAAAAACACAAAAACAATAATAATAATAATAATAAACAAAAATAACAACAATAAAAAAATGACCACCATGGCCACCACACCCTTTCCCTGGCCCGGATTGTCCCGGCGGAGCCCAAGGCCCCTCTGCCTGCAGTGCCCACCATGGGCCGCAGCAGCCCCGCGTGTACACCCCACAGTGCGGCTGGGAGCCAGAACCTTGGGGGGCTCTGGGAAATGCGGGTGCTGCCCCACTGCCGCTGCCCCGCATGGCTCCTGGGCTGGGCTGCCCAACAGGATGGAAGCACTGCAGAGAAAACCCTGACAAACAGCCATATTGCTGCACGGATGCAAGCGCGCTATGTGTGTACCTACAGTTCTGTGCGTCTATGGAGAGAGATCCACAGATTCACGCGCCCTGGGCCCCCCCAGGGCCAGCACCGCGCTGTGGGGCAGCAGCAGCCACGCAGCACCCGGGGCCGCTGGGCAGAAGGGAGCGGGGCCGGAGCGGGGCCGGAGCCGCCGGGCGCTGCGGCCGCGCTGGGTCGGAGCGCGGAGGTGCTGGGAGGAGGGGGTGCCCCATCCGCCCCCACTGCCCGCGGCCCCCGCTTCACCAAAGGGACCTCACCCGCTTAAAAAAATAACAGTAAATAAAAATAGAAAGCAATCGGGAGGGGTCCGTAGGGATAGGGGTGGTTTTTTCCTTTTGGCAACGCAAGCGTTCGATGAAGGGAATTCGGTGCTACGAATATAAGACGAAAATACACCTAATTCCGTCGTCATATAGATATAATATATTTCACTCTCACCACATAAATACAAAACATCCAAATATCCAAAACATTCAGAACAGAAGTTAGTAGCAAGGGCTCAGCGCTCGGCTCGGTCCTTATTTTCCCGACTACTTCCTAGAAACTTCCGACGTCAATAATTTACAATAAAATTACTATTTGCCTCTGTGCGGCTCCTTCCATCCAGCTCCGCTCTATCAGTAACGCTATTTACTACAGCAACCGTTCCACTCGTTGTCAATTCTTTTTTTTTTCTTTTCTTTTTTTTTTTTTGGTTACAGGCACGTATTTATACAGTTTGTAAACGCCACGTGTTAAAGTCGAAAGAAAGGAAAAAAACTGAAAAGCAAAGCAAAGCAATCTTTTTTTTCCCGAAGAACTCGCGGAGTACAGAGTCCCTTTTCTGGCAAATTCAAGTACTGAAATCGAAGAGGGTGGGTGCGGAGGGGACATACACACACGGTTGGGGGGAGAACAGCGGGGAGAACCGTGAAGGAGAAGGGTCATTACAGAGATGTATTTCGAAGTACAAAAATAACAACAAAAGATACGCTTTCTATTTTTTTTACGTTCGTTTTAATGGGAATGTGAGCGATATACGAGAGGGTTATCCGGGAGGAAGGACGGCTGAGACGCTGTTGCTTTAGATGCACGCTGAAATTATTTGGAAAAACAAAACAAAAAAATCAAGTAGAAAAAAAAAAATCACCATCGCAACAGCTCTGGATGCAAACGGAGCCGCGAGTCCCGCGGCGGAGGCTCGGGGCCGCTCCGCGGGTGAGGGCGGGCGGGGGAGCTGCGGCCGCTCGGGATGGGCCGCGGCGGGGAGCGGCCGGAGAGCGCCGGGCGGCACCGGGAGGCTTCAGGCTCCTCTCCCAGGGCTCCTCCTCCCTCTGTCGGCGCCGGGAGCTCGCTCTCTCCTCCCGCTGCCGGAGCGGGCGACCGCGGCCCCGCACGGACGGACGCGCTCCCGTAGCGCCCGGCGGGGGCTGGGGGAGGGTCGGAGGGGACGGGAGGGGACCCATAAATATCGCCACAAATAGATACTATAAATATAAATACGGGGAAGTTACTCGGAGTCAGTCCAGTGCTTTTTTCTCAGCGCT
>WBMW01002305.1:0-17979 GCA_013396635.1 Penelope pileata
TCTGTGATTCTGTCATTCTATGATAATTCCATAAAATAATGGAGTATCTTAAAAAAAAAGAAAAAAAAAAAAGAGTATTCTTTCTATCCCTCACAATGACAAATTAAATTGTGATTTTCAGTACTGTAAAATTCATCTTATTCCTAAACTCATACCTGCTCCCTTTCCTGGTCCTACAGTTTCTCAAAGCCAAGTATGATCTAATCATGTTTAACTCTTTGTCCCTGAATCCAAACACTGGTTATACTTTTACTGTCATTTCAACACAGTAATCCCTCAGCCAGTTGAGAACTTAAAATGGTCTGCTCACATATCCTGGGAACTAACTTTTCTAAGAGAGATTATTTACTTATTTTCAAGAGAAAATATTATCTCTTAGAGTTTTTATTTAATATATAGATTACATTCTGCAGGTCTGTGTCTTACTTTAACCACATTCACATTACATTTATTATACGAATGTTAATAGAGAAAATGGATTTAGAACCTAAAATTGCAACACTTTTACATCAAATTACAGTATAACTCAGCTTTGTGAAGTCGACCCCATCATAAATTAATAACATGCTAAAGAAAAGATTGAAATAAATAAGCCATTTTCACAGTGAAGGGCAATTCTGAGCAAGTTTCTCTAATGATCTCTATAGGTTCTCCGACATCTAACATATCTCTAAATAATAGACTAAAACTGAGGGGACAGTTCACTGTGTTTAGGCTTATAACTTACTGTTAACTTCAAAGAGGTGCAAAAAATCTACCATGATACTGAGTGGTCAGGCAACAAAATGGCAGATGTAGTGCAAATATAATTAATTCAAAATAACATGCAAAGGAGAAGACAACTATACATGGGAACATAGTGATATTTTCCAAATTCCATTCAGGAAAAGGATCTTGAAATTTTGGGGACAGCAATGAAAATACCCGCATCTTGGTCATTCACTCCAAAAAAGGATAAAAGAGAACTCGAGGATATGTAAGAGACTATTTTGGAATCTTTTGTCTCAAAGTTTGCCCACCCACCTAAGACTTGCAAACCAGGGACAATGAGAGACAAGCAGCCGCTAAACGGCCATCGAGCAGCCTTGAGGGAGGCAACCCCCGGAGGGAATGGGCAAGCCCGGACTTGCAAGCCTGTCCGTGCCCGTTCGTGTGATACGTGACATACCTGGGGGCCCAGGAATGTCATGCTGCCCGAAAAGGAGGATAAAAGGCCCCCATCCAAGAGGGGAATGACAGCTGGTACCTGCCTGGTACTTGTCTCGTGCCTGCTGCCTGCTGCCCTGAGACCCGACGCTTGCTCCTGTTCCTCCTGGGCCCTGCTCCTCCTGCTCCTGCTCCTGCTGCACCCGCTGCTGCACCCGCTGCTGCACCCGCTGCTGCACCCGCTGCTGCTCACCCCCGCTGCTCACCCCCGCGCTCTTGCTCCCTCGCTCCACAGGCCTGAAGACTTCCTCAGACCATCAGAACGGCGTGGGACCCGTGGTGGTGACTATCCTTGCTTCTTCTCTTATTTCCTACCTTTTACTATCACCTGCCTCCCCATCCCCATCTCCCTCACTGGCCAGAACTTCCTATTAAACTGGTCGGACAACATTTGACCTCGTTTGCGTCTTAATCTCACTCCGGGTATGTTACAGAATCCCCCCTCACTCCGATAATCGGAGCGGGACAGGATATAAAGAGAAGGATACAAAATCATCAGATTAAAAGTGCTGCATTTGGAAAACACTAGAAAGATCTCAGATAATGAGATTTTCCTTTTTCTCAAAGTGCAAGATGTAGAAAATACCCATACAAGGAGTACTTTCAGAACAAACTAGTATAAGTATTTTTCACGCAATAATCTTGCTCATTCTGGGAAAATGATTGTCACATTTATTTGTTTATTTAATTATGAAGGATAAAGTGTTTCTGAAAGTCTTGGAGGTTCGTGAAGGACCGTAGTCAACCACGGACATTGAACTTGGTAGTCTGCACTGAACATCCAGTTCATCAACTACCAACTCGCAAAAGCTTTAAAGAAAGGCTGATAGAGAATCATGCCCTGGTTTTGTTCATCAGCTCCATCTATACACAATGCTTCCTGCAGGAACACAATCTAGCCATGACTGTAATGGGTACCATCACACCTGAATCTGACCCAGCTTGGCAATCTTTCTTTGAACCTTATCCTGCACAGGTTGAGAGAAAAAAGAGAGAGTGAGATGCCACCAATCGCCATTATCATATTCTTCAAAAATCTCAAGGGCTTAACCTTCCTAAATGGATGAATATCGCACTTACCTGTAAGAGCTGATTGCTGAATATTCAGATACCCATTACTGAACAGCAAATATTTACTTCCTGTAACACTATCATTTTGATATTTCTCAGTAGAAGGTCCCAGTGAGCAGTAGATTATTCTCTGCTTTGAATTCAGAAAAGTTTCAGAAACAGTGAGTTAAGATCACACGGAGCCCTTTAAGCTCCGATGCTCAGCTTCAGACCATTTTGACTTAGAGGTTTTGAAAGCTACTGCAGGATGAATTACAAAACAAGTAAAAAAGAAATTTGATGTACAGTTATACATCTGCATTTATTGAATTTAAACTCCGAAAGAACACTTCCAGCTGAAGAGGCTGTAACAATCAGATAGCACATGAAATTTGGTTAACTTCATGTAGCAGAAACAGTGAGGAATTACCTGTTTGTCCAGACTGGAGTGTCTTAGATAGATGCTGTTTCCAAAATTGCTCCTTGCCTTTATATTACAGGAAACTTTTAGGAATTATGTTCATGTGTTACAGTAATGTTACCCTGTATGTATTATTCTCTTCTAAGATGTCCTTGAAAAAAATTTAATCATCATTCTGCATATGTTTTTTTGGATTAAACATTTTGTGCCAAGTGTTGAGTACTAGTAATTTTTTTTTTCTCTTGTGAATTTGTGGTTTTCTCTTCTACACTGGTGGAAGCTATTTCTGCTCTGCTGCTTCCTTAGGAGATTTAATCGTGCAGGACAAATTATATGGGTACCTCAAATGAGATCTATGCCCTAAATTTACGAGTTTATGCCCTAAATTGGAAGCTAATTCATGAATTAGGTTGCTTGAAATGGATTTCACTGAAGAAAACACCTTCAGGACAAAAAAAGGCTGTAATCTCCAAGTATGCGAACAAAGAGTGCCTAATGCATTTATACAATAAACTGGCAAAAGATCTCTAGCTATGATTAAGAAGTTTATAAAATCTTTTCCAAAAAGTTTTAATTAAAATAGAATTGATGAGCTGTGGTTTAAAAAAGTATTTATATTTTCTTGTGCAATATCATAGGACTATAGCATTGCATAAAAGGATAAAATATGCTGTGCAAACTTCAGAGCACATAGGATTCAGGTGTATGGACACTTATTACTTTTGAAACCAAAGGGAAAAAAAAAGGAGACAAATATGGATGTTACATTCACGGGTTCTTGTGCCTAACCAAATTAGGCATCAGCTTTCTGTTGTTTCACACATCAGGGACATACTGATTCATAAAGCTAGGTCCTATGACAAAAAAAAGCAATCAGAAGTTAATGCTTAAGTGTGTATGAGAACTATTATTTAGTGATGAAAAAAAAAGGTCTTGAAAACTAATTCTAGATATGTTATCAAATCTCATTTTGAGTTTATGAGATTTTTATCTTCTTCCTGAGTCTGCTTCATCTTTTAAAATCAAAATATTAGTGAGCCATTGCCTCACAGGAATGAACTGATTTGTAACTATTTATTCAGAGCTTTGAAGATATTTGGCCAGATTGTTTCTCTGTTCTCCCACTGTTTTCATTGTAACTCTTAGATGATGGATTTTGTTTAGTAGAAGCTAGAGGCGTTGAGAACAGAATTTCTAAATTTCCTTCTCCACTTTGTCCTAAGATAGAAAAGCCGTAACAGTAACTGTAGTTAAATTCTATTGTTCGTATGACAACTTAAAATAGAAGGCAAGTAGAACGTGCTAGGATAACAAGTAGAAAATGCTGGGATTTGGGATAGCAACCAGAACATACTGGAATAGCTGAAACTTACTGAAGTATAACTAATCTCTATAAGGACATTTCCACTGCCCATAAAACCTTTATTAAGTCTGGTCTAAGAGATAATGACATCTAAAACTCTTCACCAAAATAAAGATGATTTGTGCATAATCAAAGAGAAAATATAATACACTCCTGATTACTCAGCCTGATATATATTTAATAACCTTGAATAAAAAAGATTAAATATTGCAAAAAGATTTTTCATTTATAATTTGTTGATGTTGTTGGAAAACAGTGATTTATTATAAAACTGCTTTGAAAATATCCACCATTACAAATGTCCGTTTTGCAAATTTTTTCATGGCAGACTGTGCTGATGCATTTTTTCTCCTTCTTCACTGCTAAATATTATTTTAAATCTGACTTTGGTACCAAAAAATTTTGCTCGTTTCTGATAACCAGGAATCTCATTTTGAGACCAGCAAAACAGTTCATAGCAGCTAGCCCAGCTAGCTCCATACTGTGGTCCATCTACTCTAAAGGCACAGAAAATATCAAAGAAATCCTACAGGGAATCAGGATAACATATGATCAAAGGATGAGAATTCTGACTTGTAGACGGCAAACTCTAAAACCCTTGGTGTTTCCTGCTCCTTTTGTTTTACAGATGCTTGGGGACCTACATCTTGGAGGAAAAAAAGCATTTTTCCTTGGGGAGAAAAAAAATGTTTACCTTTCCACAGCAGATTTTCTTTTTAAATACATTGAAATATTTCCTGTGGTAACAATGCAAAATTAATTTGGCTAAACTGATACAACATAGTTATGCTGCTTTTACTTTTACTGGATCTAAATTAACTCTGGCAAGTGTTACTAAAGTAATTTTAGCAAGACTGGATGTGATTTCCCACTCCATGCTTGGAAACAGGTGAGAATGAAGTATGTTCCTTCTTAAGAATGTTTTCTAAAACGAAGACTCAATTAGTAAAAAAATGGTAATGCAGAGCAATTTCAATTTGATTGGAAGATCACTATAGACTAGATTACAGGGTGAGATTCACCATAATAGCTTTGACTCCATTGAATTGTCATGTATATCAAGATCTTGTCCGTACCATTCTGTGTGTTTTTCTTTCTGATCAACATGTGGTGAAGGGAGAGATTAATTTATAGGCGTCAGTCCTCTCTTCTCAGTGGGCAGCCTTGACCTCCGAGAGGAAGTTGTCCCTGTAACCAGGTTGTCATGCTGACTTTGGATGAACACCATGGGCTGAATTAATGACCCTAAGCTGAAGTCTGGGTGCTGGTGGCAGGGAGCATTAGCCTGAGGTCTGAGCTGCTATTGCTGAGAGGAGCATTAATACGTGCAAGCCAAAGAGGGTTTCTGACCTGACACTGAAAAGCCCTGCCCTACCCATCAGGATTGCTAGCAGGGGAGCCTGGCATGACCTGTCCTGTTTATTATGACTGATTGATGTAAAAAAAATTGCAAAACATAAGAACCCTGCTCATAAAGGGCTCCCTTTTCTACACTGTATGGCTCACATGAAGAGCCAAGAATAAACCTTGCCTTCAAAAGATCATAATGAAGGTCACACAAAATGTGACAAGATATTGTAGGAAACAAATGAGAAAGAATTTAGCATTAGTGACAGCAATTTTTCTTGTATGTTCACAGTTTGAAGCTTCTATCTTTCTATAAGGGAAAGGCTTTAGTCATCAGTAATTCATGCTGGACACCCATTGTGTCATCACCTATTGAAAATCTTTTTTTACCTACAAATAAATTTTAAAATATAATATTCAGATAGAAAGAACAGACTAATCATTTTTATGCAGATTTCATTGGTAATATATTTTGTACGCTGACAAAGAGAATGAGTTAGTCCATATACTCAAATATTATATTTTCAGAAGCTGCAAGGATGCTACATTTATACTTTTTTTCTGCTGAGACACTGATTTGTTCCTTCTTGATTCTTTTCTACAGTTAGACTATCAAGTTAAAAAATGTAGGATACTGGAAAATATAAATCATCCATAAGAAAAATAATTTTAAAAACTTTGTTATACACTACATTTGAATGTGATTATGAATTTACCTTTCTTTGACTTCTGTTATCTATCTTCTTTGATATGTCTCAGGAATAAAAGCTGTAGCAGTCAGCAAAACTACAAAAGGAAAAAGATGACAAAAAGTTATACAGTTAAATGTGCTGCTAGAAAGCAGACACATTTGAAGTTGCCATTGCTTCTGACAAGCCTTTAAGGTGTCAAAAAAGTGTAAATTCACTCTGTATGTGTATGTGCACTGCCTAACTTGCAACATACTGGGACTTACATTAACAAATGTAGTTGCTTACTTAGCAAACTCTCTCCTTCAGAAAATTATAATGCAACAGTGGGCTAATAATACGTGTGAGGATGACTAGATCGGGCTGAATTGGCTTTTTCTCTGCAAGGTGCAGCAGTCAGCATGGTTCAAATATCAGAAGAGTGCAAATCCCTAAATTGTTTTGATTTGTTGAAAATCTCTTTAGAACATTATGAATTGTTTTTATCTTTCAATACTTTAAAACAAATTGAGGGGTGGCATTCTGCTTCTCCCTCTTTCTCTCTCCCAGCACCCTCCAAGGAGCAGCCATTCAGGGCACATTTAACATACAAAAACTACAGCGGACTGCAGGTGTTAATGGATGGAAGGGCATTGGCCCATGCAGAGTATTGAACACCTTTTTCTTCTGTATTCTATCTCAGATAGGAGATTTGGGGTGATTTTGTCCAGTTACCTTGTGCATTAAGGATAGGTGCTGTTAAATAATGACTTGTCTGCAAATCTATCTTATGTAGTCAATGGCATATGGCATGTTTCTATCAGGGGTTCCTCTTCAGTAGTTTACTCCTGGAAATAATGTTGTAGTGCAGGAAAAATCAATATCAGTTCAGACTTTGGTGTCTTCTTTGGACACAATACCTTAAGATAAAACTTTCATAAATACCTTAAGATAAAACTTTCATAAATGACCTTCCAGAGATGGCCTCAGTCAATGACTCAAGATGTAGCAAGAGAAATCATCAGATAAATGATCCCAAACACTAACTGCTTTGCTCACAGGTAGCAATGGGTTTGAAATTGGATTTGGTTCATCCTTGGTATTTGTTCCTTTCAATTTCATTGTGTAAAATATTATTGATGCTACAAAGAAAGTGTTTTTGATAAATACACTAAAAAAAGCTTAAATCAATTGTTGTCTTACAGAAAGATACCAGGAAAAATAGAATACAGAGAATCAATTGTCCCTTAGTAGTGTGAGATTTCTGTTCTCCATCATTCACAGTATGACAAAAATTCCAGTAGTAGCCGCCTCTGACACTTTAGATCCCAGGTAACTCATACTCATTTTTAACGTTTCTATTGCAAATGTATTTGTACATCTACTGGAAAGAGCACATGTAATCACACCACTGATGATTGGAAGTTGGGTAGCAAAAAGTTTCAAGTTTCTATGGACTGCATAACAAGGATTGTGTGTCACTCTGGGGAACATTACTAAAAGGGCTACGTATTCATTTGCCTACCTCATCAGTTTTTCCTTCTAAGTAAGTCTGCTTTTGTAGAGAGAAAAAATCCAGTGATCTTTTTTTTCTGATAGAGAACTACAGCCTACACAGACTTTAATAATGTGCTATTCTCTGTGCATGACAACAAGCAGCAAGGATAAAAATATCAAAATAACTTTATTCACTATTTTTTAAAAATATCACTAGCAAAGCCACAATAGCACATAGCAGCTTATAATTCTGATGGCAAATATCCATTTAATAAGCATCATTTTTGTTAGAGTGTGTGCAGAGGGAACGTTTGGGTTATTTTTCTGTATGAGCTGGCTTTGTTTTTCACGGGGTTTCCCTGGCAAAGGAAACTCCTGAAACCCCTCTGTACCTCACGATCCGCTGCTGCGGCTCTGGCTGTGCCAGCTCCTCGGGGACTGACATTTTTGAGGTCAGGTTTTTGTTTTTATAAAAATGATACAGACGAACTAGCAGGGCCATAAGATTCAACTGTGCTCTTTTTCAGTAGTTATTTCTAGTATTGAGAAAGTCATGCATGTGTGCAGGCATGTGTATTTTTCCTTCACTGCCCTTGCTTATTTGTTTATTTATTCCATAAAATAGTCAGGAGGTTAGCAAGGGAAATTAGGAAGATCACACATCATTGAACAGCAAACCTCAGAAAACAGACACGACCCTAATTCTCAGGTGTGGTTGTGGAAATCTCACTTGATGTTAAGGCAGAAGGAAGGTGAAGTGCCTGTGCTCTAAAGTATTGCCATAATAAGAAGTTGAGATGCTTCTTTGAAACACTGAACTGTATTTTCTAAACTCCATTATTTATTTGTTTATTAATAAATGACCTAATAGTTATTATTCAATTTTTCTTTCAAAGTAGACTAAGGGTTGTATGCTTTTTTGAGGCATCCTTTTACATTAGGAATTATTTGTCAGCTGTTGTAAAGCTATTGTTCTTGATCATCCTTTATTAAGATTGTTGTGAAAACACATACGTGCTTGTTTGCACTGAAAACTAATAGAAAAATGTTAAAATACCACAGAATTAATAAAGGTCAGAGAATCTTTCTAAACATGATCTCAAGAGACCACAGGCATACCACTAATTTAGGTTCCAGGTGACTTTGGTAATCATCACGTGACTGTAATTTCTAAGTAATGTGGCATATCTTAAATAATAAACAAATGCATTTTTAAGCATGAATATTCAGATAATTATTTTTAATGTCCAAATATCTGCTGTATTTAAGAGTCTTAAAAGTACTAAAAATATTGAGAAAAATGTGCTTCACGTGAGAAGCTCACTAAGCCTCATTATTTTGTAATTTTGAATAAATCTGTATAGACAAAAGCATAGACAATTTGTTAATACAGTAAAGACTCCATTGAATACAAACAAGTTTTCATATCTTTAAATCAATTTATAACTCCTGTCCTCTGAACTTGGGCAATTCCATAAACTCCTTGCTTTTCAAATATATCCTGATATCCTAGTTCTTGTGACATCCATCACAGTTATGGTATTAAAAAGTATATATATGTATGTATATATATATGTAAAATCCTGGGTTTTAGAGTCTAAATTGATATTCAATTGACCTTTCGGTCAATGAATCCACACAGTAGGTTCATGAATTAAGCATCTTGCTTGAGGTTCCTGCTGTTTATATGTACTGACTGTAAAAGGGAAAAGATATCACCAGTCTCGTGTGCAGCAAGTTCTGAATCAAACAGGCATCAGTATATTCCTTCTTGTGATACAAATCAAAAATCACTCGATGTTTAAATGATTTGATAAGGCTTGGACCTTAGGCTAAATGATGTGAGGAGATTATCTGGGATTTTCTTTGTGAGATAAGATTGTCTAATGAGTAGGTTATTGAATGAATCACAGTAGCATTTAGTACTGATAATGGATTTAAACCATGAGATACTCATATAAAGAAGAGAATGCTACTACCATCTTAACCAAATCTGTATATGACTTTAATATTCTAATATTTCCTGATAAGGTGCAGTTTGGGAGAATGATTTCTGTCAATGCAGCAAAAAAAAGAAGCTGGTAAGGCCCATTAAGAGTTCCTAGTATTTCGTCACAAAACTGGTTAAGAGATAGATATTAAAATAACAAAATATTTTCCCTCCAAAGCTTCCTTCACAAATGGTAGCCCATATAAACATATTTTGTAAGGTAAAAAGATGCTAAACTTAATTTTAAATTATTTATGAATTAACTTCCATTGTTGCCTTTAAAATAACATGCATAAGCAACTTGTGTAAGAATATGATGTGGTTGTCTATAGTGGCAGGTGCTGCTTAGACAGAAACACAAACCTAAAGACACATCAGATATTCTACTCTGAAGTCTTCTGCAAGCCATTCAAAGTAATAATTTGAAGGTCACATATATGCTGCATGAAGATGTAACCTACATTCATAGGTAGAAATGACAGTTGTTTCTGGGTTGGCTTATTGTAAGCACAGGTGGCTTATGTAAAACAGAAATAGAAGGAAAAATCATATTTTCCTGGTTTTTTTTTTTTAGATTTATTTTCTTGAAACATTTACATCTATCTGAGTCATTGTTTGAGCCTTCTTCTGTAATTTAGTGTATGACTGCTTTGAAAACACATAATGTAGTCCTTTTCCTGTGATATTTAAGAGAGCAAAAAAGTGTGTTGATGATATATGTAAACCTGAAGAATATAGATAGAAACTTGCTGGTTTAAAAGACACTTTAGCCTTACTTCTACAGTTGGTTTGTTCCATTCTTCTATGATAGTTAATGAATTAAGGCTCAATGCCAGATCATATTGAAAGACAGCAGTTACTGTCTTCAAGCTTATGAAAAAAAAAGAGACCACCACAACAAACCAACACAAAACCACAAGTACCAAGAATTAATTTCCTCTCATTTCTATCAATATTCACTCATTTTAAAAAATATGAGCAAAATGCTAACAGACGTCATCTTCTAGTAATTTCTTCTGTTTCATCATTTATTTTGTTTAAAAATAGATATAAAATATATTTCTGTGTATTTATTTGCCAGTTATTCTGTAGTGTGGTTAAAGATAAAATGAGCCTGAGACTCAGTGACAGACAGCAATATATATTTTCGCCAATAACAGAAGAATACTCTGGTTTTACAAGACTTCCTCCCTCCGCAACACTTCCTTTCTGTGTGTTCTACATGACAGCGTCTTGAAGATAACCAGATTTAATCTTTTTTAAGACTGAAGAAATAGGAGGAGGCCTGTCTTTCGAGAGAATTCAGCTAGGCATCAGAAAATGCCCAGTAAGAGCAATGGGGTCAAGACTCAGTATCATCACAGGGACTCTCTCAGAGACCGCTTTAACAGCAGACCTTTCTCCTTTCAGCTGATAGAATTAATGGAGGCATTTGAGCAATCAATTCCCAGTGATCCTATTCAACATGGGAAGACAATTATGCTGCACCTTTAGTGTTTGAAGGATTTTTTTTTTTAACTGCAGTGGGTGAGAGCTGAAAATGAAAAATCCTAGGGCTTGTTTTAAAGCTGTAGTGCTCAAGATTGTTCCAGCTCTTCTGACATGAAGGTTTGCACGAACATGAGCACAGATACTGTGGTGATAATTTCTTTCAGATCTCACAACATCCCTTTGTCATGACACAGTTTATTCCCTTCTAATAAAGATTTTCAAACAGCTTAAAAACTGGAGACATTTGAGTGTCTGAAATATTTCTAACCACTTCAGTTTTATGTGTTTTTACAAGTAGACTTCCACACATTAAAATGTTGAAATACGTTATAACCAATACAGAGGATTCTGTTATCTTCCCCTTTCCATAGAATTTAACAAGTTTTATATAGTTTTAATAAGTTTCTCCAGAATTGCTCTTAAAATAATGTATGGAATTAACTAGAGGATAATTTTATTTCTATATTTTTTAAATCCAGACTTACAGATTTCTCTAATATTTGGTATGCACGTAATTTGCTACTATATTTCAAAGGCAGTAAAAATAAAATACCAACATTATCACTTTCTATTAAATTATATACTGCTTTCTCATAAAATTAAAATTATGGCAACGAAATTAATTTTAAAAAAGAAGCTTTCTGAAGGACCACTAATGTGAACCAAAGCCCTGAGGATGAAATGAGCCAAGCCATAAGGAATAAAAGTAGTCTTGCATTAAGAGGACTGCCCTGGAGAAAAGATGAATTAATCTGATTCTCTCTGAATTAGTCAGATTTGAGTGTTTGCTGAATTGGGAAAAATGTAGCTGACTGTATATTTGTGCACCTAGTATTCCCCCTGCATGAAAACAAGAAGGTACACATACATGTGTACATATTGTATGAAAGACAGTATTGGTTTGATCAACCTCAGAAGATATTGAAAAGGAAGGGTTGACATTTTTTTGACCACCAGATAAGAACTGCTTATGATGAGTGTTCTTGTTTCTCAGACCCCTTTTTATACATTGCATGCATTAGAAATAGCTGAAGTGCTGCTATGTGAAAGTTAACATTTACTTATTTAATACAGTGTGCTAAGAATAGCAAGTTAATTGGTCCCTGGAGCACAAAGGATTAAAGTTCACAAAGTCGTAGTTCATGAGAGAGAAGCCATAAGCAACTCCAAGATTCTCTTTTGTGGGATGCATATAAAGCAACTCAGTGCACAGATGGATTTGTTTCAGCTTGAAGTGAACTTAACATGCATCATTTCTGGTTTAGCAGATATGAAATGAATAAGGCAAAACAAATAGAAAGTGTAAAATTCTGAGGGTAGAAATTTCATTGGAGAAATGTTGGTATGATTAGAAAGTAGTTTTCTAAGCACTGGAATAATCTGCCTCAGAAAACTGAGAATTGTCTATTAACCACTACACATTTAGAGAAGTTAGACCACCCAACCCTTATGAGCATTCTGGGAGGGGAAAGAGGTTAGATCACTTCTGAACATGCTCCAGAGCTGAATTTTCCATAATCCTGAGCCGAAGAACAGCAACTTAACATCTCTTCGGTTGGTGCTTAACTTTCATTAGCCGCAAATCTGGAAGAGTCCTTGTGGAGAATGTGTTTTATGGGGCATTACATTCTATAAAGCATTATCATGGACCCAAGTTCTTTATTCAATCCTAAATTACCTGACTGAGAAGCATTAAATTACAAGAGACTTTAGAAGGAAAGAAAATGAAGATACGAAACACAGAAAAGATAAAGCACAATAAGGAATGTAGAAAAGGAATTTCTTTTTTTCTATTTACAACACTCTCGTGGCCATGATTGTTTCCTAACATGTGTTTGAGCAGTAATTTCTTCAGTGTTGACTGTTTCATTTTGGGTCATAACATAATCTTTTCTAGCACAGTCTGATAACCAGGTTGCAAACAGGTAAAATAGGGTGGTTTGAGGAGCCTGAAATGTATGAACAAAGCTTGGAGACTTAACAATCCACAAAACCTTCCATGCTCTGTTTGTTGTAACACTAGAAGCAAAAGCAAAAACATGCTATCTTACTAGACGGCAATTCGCATTTATTTGATGAGCAAGAGATACCTCTGGCTTGGTTGAAAGGGGATAGTGATTTGGGCCTCAGTTCCTTTGCTGCAATTTCTATTTTGTCCTGATTGGCAAAAACACTTACAAGCATTTTGTTACAGGTCTAATATGGTAAAGTTTTCCTCTTTACTCTCCAGAGCATCTTATTTGTGTGTGTTCTAATAAAGAAGAGCACCTATTCTCTCTAGCTTTGTCTAGAAAATGTTTTCTTGGATCAGACACATTTCGCCGATCCCGTACTTAAATGTCATCAAAATAAGAGTACTACTTACATGTACGTTTATTTACAACTTCATATTCAATGGTTGATATTTTATACAATAAGCATTTTCTATAAAATACTTCATTTGTGTTATGGTTTGACTCAGCAGATAGCTGAGTTCCACAGTTATTCACTCACCCTCCCCCCTCCCCAAATGGGACGGGGAAGAGAAGTAGAGAGATATGCANGTTTACTTTTTGTACCTTGTTTCTCTTCTTTTTCCTTAGTATATACTGGAAATGAAGATTGCTACATGATTTTGAACAAATCGAAGTTTTTATCTTTAGTTTCTCCCTCCAGTACTTTTGGAGTGATGTTTTTATTTATTTCTTCTATTCCTAGATGCCATGAAGTGACAGATTATTAAATGAATTGACAACAAACTGCATAAATATTTGAGTATTTTTCAAAAAAAAAAAACCAAACTAACAAGAAACGTTAAAGAAGAAGTATGAAGTATAGGATGGAGGGAAATTTCTAAGATAGTAGCAAGCAGGATCATATTTATTGAAGGAGGATCAGATATTTATTATTAAGAGGATCAGATAATATAAAGCTGAATAGCTGTATTTGCTGACATTCCAGACAGCAGCAAAACTTTCCCATCTCCACGTTCTTCCAGCTCACTTCCTTGGCTGAGATTTGTCATGTGTTCTGTTTCACACATGTTGCTCCAATACAATTCAAAGTGATAAAGATTATTTCTTTTCTCAACAAAAGGATTTTTTATTTTTGTGTGAAAACACACGCTAAGAAGCAGAAGTAGTTATTTTTTCTCCTTAGCCTAAAAAATATATTTCTTTGCTCATCAACTCCATCTCTTTACAACAGATTTTCTTCACTAGCTCGCACTTGAAGACTGAAAATATCTCTTGGTTGTGCAGCCTATTACGGTTCTTCAAAATAGAATAAGCTATCTGGCTTTATTTCAGTGATGTGAAATGCAGTTCAAGCAGGACACTGACTGGTCCCTAAAAAACTTTCCTAAAGGACCAACACAAAATGTAGCCCCTCAACTTCTGCTTTAGACGTTTGAAGTTATCAGTTTTTTCATGAGTTTGAAGAGATATCCAAACACACAAAAAAGTCTTGCTCAGTGCAGCTAGCAGCACTACAATTAGTATTGAGTGAAACAACTTCTAGTACGTTTCAGACTGACTATCACAAAAAGTTGCTTCATAAAATGAATGTTTCAAATGCAGCATCTGAACAGGCTTTTTTGTCATCCATTATTAATATTCACTCTGGTTTAGAAGGTAGTACAGCTCACTCAATCTTTCTGTTACATGCTGAGACTTCTAGCCTGGGAGAAATTCACACCAATGTTGAAGACGGCCTTGGTGCTGTTTGTGATTGTGTCAAGCAGAAACAGACTAAGATGATAGATTATTTAATATAGCCTCCTGGTTAGCCATCTGATATACATGCTATTGATATGATTACTATATGTCTTTTGTAGGTTAGAGTCACTTTAGACAACTCATGAGACATAAAGCTTGTTTTTCTGTTAGCTTGCATCTCGTGTAACTGCTCATGCATAAAAATGAAAGCAAAGAAAATGTAAAATTCTGCCTCAGACAGTAGCACTTTGCACCTCTTCTATCTTTTTTATAGCTTGATTCTTTTCTGGTTTATTGTGTAATATTTTTGTACTCAAATTTTCATTTATGTAGTGGAAGAGAATATGTGCTTTGAATGATCCCAATTTTACTTGACAAAAAGGTAACCTTTATCTCATTTTCAAATAGCTTGAGAGAAAACAGCAAATAGCAAAGTAAGACTTGGATTAAACTTGCAAGTTAAGTACAGTCTAGTCTATGCAGTCATTTAATTGCATGAGTACGGCACTCATGAAGGATAAGGAGGGTAGAGACTCAGATCCTTGCTATTTTCAGAGATCTGAACCTCCATTTTCTGTTTCCCAGAAAAGTCTAACTTCAAGGTTTTTAGCAATAGTGGGTTACATTGTCTTCTCTTTCAGTTTGCTCATATTGGATAACTGAATATGGCCAGTGACTCGATTTAGGCTATCCAGTATGGAAGATATTTACATCTTTCTTCCCAACCCAATAACTAATATCAGTTGTTTTTCGTTTGTTTTTAAATACAAAAAGAAGCGTTTGAAAACAAGCTTCCTCTGAGTACCCTGGTGAATTCACCTTTAAAAGTAAATTACATGGCTTCAAATATTCTTCCTTCTTCACCAATGAAAAGAAAGTGACCTTTCTTTTAGATCTGTGGATGTATCTTATCTCCCAGTTATTACAGAGAAAGCTGCTGCAGCCAGTCAATTTTTCAAGAGGTTTCAGCAACTACAAAGCCTTTTCTTTTTTTTTTTGAGATGACATACTATCCACCTGCTTTGATCCACCTGTTGTGATAAGTGATACAGAAACCAGGGGAAAATAATAACAATAATTTAAAAAGTAGTTTTAGCCAGGAAAATTAAATGTTCTTGGATGACATAATATTCTGTACCCTCCAGTCTGCCTCTGCAGATGAACAAGTGAGCAAAATGTCAGACGGCAGAAGTGATGCCGGGTGCTGTGTTTTGAATAAGTCACAATGAAATGGCAAATGCATGACATGGGCCAGGGAGAAAAGTTTAGATCCAGAAAGGTGAAAACAGTGTGGAGAGAAGATAATAATAATAGCAATAGCAATAATAGTGAAGTATGGCAAAGTGAGCTGCAAGAATGAGGTTATTGCCAGGTGTGGTGAAGAGTACAAATGCATTTCACTCCATAGTATGCGTGCCCAACATTTTGGCTTGCCTGGGCCACACTGAGTGAAGAGAAATTGTCTTGGGCCACATATAACATATATAACATATATAATAAAGCTAATATAGTTAATGTAGTTAATGTATATAGATAGAAAAACTTATTTTATTTTTTATATTTTTTATTAAATCATAAAAAAGAGCAACAAGACCATAAAACTAGTGGGATATTTGGCCTTGTTTTTGTGAAAGTAATGCAGCAATGCCTGGTTCAAAGGAAGTGGTTGCAATTCTTAGTGAGTTCTCAAGCTGTTTGTCAGAGATTTTTGATGAAATTTTACTCTTCCTGTGCTTCACTCTTGAAAACAGTTGTTCACAAATGTATGTACTGCCAAAAGTTGATGACATGAATGAGATATGATTGTGAATATTTGTGATATTTCTCTCAGGTAAGACAGGTCTTATAAAAGTCTAGTAGAGAGACAATCACATTTTTCTTTGAGTTGAATATCTGATTGCAGATTTGTATGTTCCATTTGGAAATGTGCAGGTCATGTATTTATGTTGATTGAAAATGGAGTTGCAAATATACCAAAAAACTGATGATCTTTTTCAACAATCTTGAAACCTATTCTCAAATTCCTTTATCAAAACAGAAAGCAAGGCTGCATATTTTTCACTGTTCACAGGACTGTGTTTAGTCAATGTATCAAAATATATGAAATTATTTACCATAAATTGCGTTAGCACTGCACTGTGCCATCCCCTTCTGGCTTCAGCTCAGAGTTGCTGAGTGAGCAGGGCTGGGCTGGGCCAGGCCGCCTCTACCATGTTGGAATGGCAGCAAGGGACAGGTTGCATTGTGAGCTTTGCTGGGCTGCGGGTTGGACATGCCTGCTCTGTAGGATATATATAGCAGGAGATATATATATACCCAATCATTTCTCCCACAGTCATTCCTCCTTTTCAAAACATCCTGGTTGTCACTTAAGAGGAAGAGAAAGGGAAGGAAAGAGGAAAGGATAGGAGAGGAAGAGGCAAGGGGAGTATGTGAATCACCTGATGACCAGATATGCAGAGGTCCAATAGGATGACAGTGTTAAAGCAACTCATGCAGAGCTTATTTTGGGGATCTTTTTATCTAATTTAGGATTATGGTTACTTTTAGCTGACTAACCCTTTCACTCTTATTTTTCAGGAAAAAGAAATATGTCAGCTTATGGAGCCAAGCTTATTTTGATTTAAACATCTATTTCTCATAAATCTTCAGAGTGTTTACAAAACTTTTAGTATATAGAATAATTTTGCAGATTTTATCCTTTATTCCATATGAGAAATATTAACATCATGCTTCAGACACATCGCAACCTTCTTTGCTACCCTACTTACTCTTTAAGCACAATAAAACAAGACAGTATAAATGTTACCTACAAATCCACAGGTATATTAACTACTATCTTCTCTTACCTGACACATCTGATAACTGTTATAACTACACTGTCTGCTGGAAAAGTAGCACAGTGAGCTGTAGGCAATCCAGAAGGCTCCTGGAATGCGTTAAGGGTAACTTCTTGAGTCAAGTAAGAGATGGCCACCCCAGGGGGGATGCCACACTGGATCTCTTGCTCACCAGTGCAGATGAACTGATTGATGACATCAACACTGGAGACTGCCTGGGCTGTAGTGATCATGCAATGATGGAGTTCACGCTCCTGAGGGATATCAAACAGTCAGAGTAAAATTAGGACACTAAATTTTACAAATGCTAACTTCCAGTTCTTCAGGGAGTTAGTCAACAAAACTCCCTGGGAAACTGTCCTCATGGACAAATGTGCAGAACAGAGCCAGCAGATCTTTAAGGAAGCTTTC
>WBMW01002306.1:1605-20138 GCA_013396635.1 Penelope pileata
CCGTCCGTCCGTCCGTCCGTCCCTCCTGCTCCGCTCAGCTCTGCTGCGGGGCCGCGGCTGCTGCGGGGCGGGGCGGGGCCGCGCTGTGCCGTGCAGTGCCGTGCAGTGCCGTGCTGTGCCGTGCAGTGCCGTGCCGTGCAGTGCCGTGCAGTGCCGTGCCGTGCTGTGTGGCCCCGCGGCACGGCTGCGGCCCCCCGGGCGCTGTGGATGTTCCTCAGGGCGTGGAGGGGCTCCGGGTGCGGGTCGGGCCCGACAGGTGCCGGGTGCCGGCGGGGGCTGCGTTGTGCGAGCGGCAGCCTGCAGAGCTGCGGCTCCGTGCGGGTACCCGTGTGTTTCCTCTGAGAGCTCTGCTGGGTTTGCCCGCCGGCCGGGGAGGCCCTGCTCTTGCGGCTCTTATGTAAGGAAGTCTGCCGAGCAGCGGGGTCTGAGGACATCGCCGTCGTTATGCAAGCCCCGGCTGTGCAGGGCATGGTGCTGGGGCAGGGTGCTGGGCGCTGGGGCAGGGTGCAGGGTGCAGCCCCAGCCGCCCGTGGGCACTGCGGGGCTGCAGCTGTCAGGCTGCGCAGCCGTCCCCTTGGCAGCACGGCTGGCTGTCCGTGCCCTCAGAGGCATCGCAGATGTCTGCAGTGCTGCAAGGAGCGGTGTCAGCTCGTGCAGCCAGGAACAAATGGTGCTGTGGCTTTCTCTGTGTTAGAAAAATGAGGCTTTTAAAGTACTGATGCTACTTTAGCATCAGTAGCAAACCACTGAGCGGTACGCGTAGCTTCACGGGTAACCTCTGTCTGTGGATGTACCCACTGCTGGCAGCTGGCAGCACTGGCAGCTCCTCTCCCATGCTCTGGGCTCAGTGCTGTTCCGTTGAGCCCCCTCCTGCCATTACACCGGTCAGGCTCCCAGGTCTGCTGTTGGTTGTCCCATGCAGGCACCATTTTGTCACGTGTGAGTCTGCTTCAGACAGACCTAACTGAGGATACAACACAGGTTTTCTGAAAATTAACCAGTGACCATGCGAGCTAAACTTCCTGACTTTCTCTGCAGGTCACTCAGCATGTTGGACCTTGAGCTCTGTTGGGCGATGGGCACCCCGTGCCCCATATCCCGTGTCCCCGTGTCCCCACACCCGGTGTCACACCGCGGTGCCGTGGGGCAGGGGGCTGTGGGGAGGGGGCTGCCGGCGATGCAGTGCCATTGTTTACTTTCTTGTGCTCCAGCCTTTTGTCGTTGGCTTTGAAGAATGATGTAGCAGTCACAACACGCTGTGCTCAGTGCCAATTACCTTCCTGCTTGTGTATAATTTGGGAAATTGATGTTATTGCACCCTGCTGTTAGGCAGATGAGCTGTTCCCTCAGCCCGTGGTGGGGTTCCCTCCCGGGGCCGTGTGTCCCAGGGCTCTGTGCAGCTCCGGGGGCTCCCGCTGCTCCGGGGCTGCTCTGCTCCAAGCAGCTCTGCTGCAGACATCTCCTGTGTTTGTCTTCTTGATGTTTCTATCTGGAATATTCATCTGCCGCGATCGTTCTTGGCCTGACATCTGTCGTAGCCTCATGGGTTCCATATGTTGGGTCGTTAATGCTGGGTTGTACACGAGGGTGGTTTGTTGCAGCACAGTGATCCCGTCTCGGGACGCTTTTCTGGGCAGCAGTAACACAGGCAGTTTGCTGGTGGGACTGCAGTCATTTTCTTGGTACCGTTCTGTGCCCAGTTACATCTCCAGAAATGTCCGTTCTGTGCCTGAGGGCACCCGCTCTGCTTTCACACCCCACTGTCAGCAGCTGGGGGCAACGGCAGCTCCATCCCAGGAGCGTGGCTGAAGGGCCCTGTGCTCACGGCTCCCTCCTGGCCTCCCCCCGTGGGTGGCGCTGAGGAGCCCACGTGGGTGCTGCTGCGCCTGTGTCCCGCCGGCTGTGCGGGGCGATGGAGTGGGGCGATGGAGCAGGGCGCTGGGTGAGAAGGGCCTGTGGGTCCCTGTATTCCCAGGGCCAGGAGGACGGGCTGTGGGGCTGCGTGCTGGGCCCAGCGGCACTGCGGGTGCTGGTGTGCGGCCAGCGGGGCTGTGTGCCATCCGCGTTGGCACAGCTGGCACACGGGGCTTTGCTGCCACCCAGACCTTGGGGAGACCAGACCCAGACAACGGGGAGCGCGGGCACTGCACCGGGTGCCTTCCTGTGGGCTTCAGGGGTTTGGCTGGTCCCGTGTTCCCACCTGGGCCCCTGCTGCCTGCTGAAGAGTTCTGGATGCCCAGGTCTCCAGAGAAAGAACACGGCGAGGGGAGGAGGGAGCTGGGGAGGGCGAAGTAGGCTCGCGGGAGCAGTGTGCTGGCACAGAGCAGCTCCGTGTGAAGGCGATAAAGGATGGGAACTTGAGGCAGCGCTGCCCTGTAATGGAGGACAGGCTGGGATCTGAGCGCCGTGGTGTTCCCTGGGGAGGGGGCGAGGAAGGCGCAGGAGAAAGCTGGAAGGCACACACAGGAACCGCAGGGGATGCATCACACGGGANGCAGCAGCCGCCCTGCGGTGCCCAGCACGGGGCTGTGCCGCACTGCCAGCAGCGTGTGGGCAGCTCGGCGTAGCGAGGCAAAGCAGCACGCGGACAGACGCTGCTCGGGCTGCCCTTGGGAAGGCTGTGCTGCAGGGCCCCTGCTCGGGCTGTTAGAGGGCACAGCAGCCAGGGGATGGTGTGGGGGGGGCGTGGGGCTGGGCCCCCACCCCCTGTGCCCGCAGCGCTGCCGTGTCCCAGGAGCGGGCGGGTGTGCGGGTGGTGTGGGAGGTGGGCTTGGCATCAGCAGAACTTAACTGCTGGGCAGTCCTGCTGCACACGGGGCTTATCAGCCACGGTGACTCCCTCTCTCCTGTCCCTCTCTGGAGAATCGTAGCTGCTCCTCTCGTGGTGGAAGGGCTCATCCTGGAAGTGCTTCGAGAAGATAAGGGGCACATGTGTGTACCATGGGTCTGCCTGGGCTCATGGGCAGCGCTGCGGGGCTGATAGCAGGGGGTGCCTGGTGCCTGGTCACTGCCTCCCGGCAGCTGGGAGGGGGCTGCCCGGCCCTCGCTGCCTGGCCCTCGCTGCCTGCCCCTCCTCAGCGCGTGCCGTCTGTCTGCGGATAGGGACCTCTCTCTGTCACCTCTCCTGCATGCTGCCAGGCGCGTCCCCGCAGCACGGCCTCTGCTGCCAGCTCTGCTCCCTGGGCCCTTCCTTCCCCTCTGCCGCTGCCCCTGCCCTGCTGCAGCTGCTGGGCAGCTGCTGCCCCGTGCCCGCGGCGGTGCTTGCAGGAGGGCACCTGGAAGGAGGCATGGAAGGTGCCCTGCAGGAGGCAGGTTTCCTTTTCTGTCCTCGATTTGCAGACAGGAAAGGTTGCATTAAAAATAAATGCTAATGAAGACGTGGCTGCATGCTTACAGCTGCCATGTTCGAGCTGCTTGCAGAATGCAGAGGGCGGTGGATCCTTGGATGCACAGTTTCAGACATGCAGTTTTAATTGGTTTGTCTGGCCAGAACGGTGAACAAATGTCTCTCCTTCCTCAGTGCTGTGGGATGCACAATTTGTTGCTTTAAATGCAGCAAAACGAACCAGTTTTAATTCCATGGCTAGAACTGCCCATAGTACGGCATAGTAAATCTTGCAGAAAATGGGGCATCCTGTTGATGGGCTGTTAAATTTCGTACGGCTTCCTGCAGCTTCTTTTAACCCCAGCAGAATTCAGGCCATGTGTGATCAGCGTGGTGATGCTGGCAGGAGGGCTGCTGGAGCCGGCAGCGTCCTGCTCTGTCCCACGGCTGGCAGCGGCAGCGGCAGGGCTGGCAGTGGCGGTGGCAGGGCTGGCAGTGGCNCAGCCTCGAGGCAGCACGCTGCCGGCGGTGCCTCCGGCTGCAGGGAGGTGCGGAGGCGATCCCTTGCACTTCAAGGACTCAGCTGCTGTGTGAGCTGGGAATAGAACTGGAGCTTTGATGGATTTAGCATGCAGAAATATTAAGAATGCTTACAGACCTGGGGCCAAAGAGAACCAAAGTGTTTTTCCCATTTGCACAGGAGAACTGCAGTTTAGGTTAATTTATCGTTGCTTGTTAGCTTCATTGTATGTTTCTATTGCAACAGCTGCATCCTTTCGTGTCTGTTCTCATTTCCTACCTAATGGTCTCTTTCCACTTTGCTCAGAATATTCTGGGAGAGCTTCCACAGCGGATTGTTTTTGGGGATTGCAGCTCGCTCAGCTCGGTTGCTGCGGGGAGGAGGTGTCGGGGCTGGAGGCTGACGCTGTGCTGGAGCCGTGGCCCTGCCCAGGGGCAAAGCCCCGCTCTGGGCACGCCGCCGGGCCGCTGCGGAGCTGTCTGCAGCGGAGAGGGTCTGGTGAATCCGATCTCGTTTCTCCTTTAGGCTTCAGAATGAGCCCTCAGCTCGCTCCTTGCTCACCGGTTCCGTGTAGGTTGTTGGTTGCTATCTGCCATTCGCCCTCTGTGTTTTCTCCCTGGGTCTGATGGTTGTCCTGGCAGATGGGTTTTACATGGCACCCTCCCTTGCTGAGCGCGGAGGCAGCAGCTGGAGCTGGCGGGATGGCCCAGCCCGCTGCAGCAGGGTGACGTGGGGCTGCAGGGCCCCGCGCCGTGCAGGAGCTGCTCTGCGGGACGGATGCGCGTGGCCGCGGGCTGCCCCGTGCCCCTGCCAGGGGACCAGGGCCTCCCGCCCGGCCCAGGGTGCGGCTGTGCCACTCGGTTGGCTCCTGGGTTTCCTTTGGCCTTTTGGTGAATGAAATCTCGTGTGCAGACAGGGCTTCTCCTGCCCTTTGCGCATGGGGGGCAGTGGCGGTGCTGCCGGGGCTCCTGCTGGTTGGTGTCATGCTGTCATCGTGACCTGCTGCTGGGGCACTGAGAAAGCGAAACAGCCGTGCCTGGGAGCGTGCTGTGTGCTCCGCTGGGCGCTGCTCTGCTTTGGAGGCCTGCTCGTGGCCTGGAGCCCCTGCCTCGGGCTGGAGGCAGCGCGTGGAGCCAGCAGTGAGCGTGTGGGCACACAGCATGGCCCGCTGGCAGCCCCGCGGAGCTGTGTGATGCTCCAGGTGAGCCCACCTGCCATGCAGCCCCTCGGAGGCACTGGGAGCTGCTGCCTCCAGGTATATCTTTGCAAACCCAGCGGTTTTCGTTTCCAGGAGCTGGCGGGCAGCTGGGTGCAGTGGGCATTGCTTATCGGTGCGCTTCCTCCTGCTGCGGGTGGCAGCCTCTCGCAGCCTGTGCTCTGTGTCCCGGCTCCAGGTGGGAGCTGTGGGTGCTCTGACGTTGGTGGGTGTTTATGAGCCTCCACGAGGTGCAGGGTTTATGCTCTGTGCACACGGTTCCAGCCTCTGTCAGGAGCAGGGTTTACTCTGCTGTTCTGCTGGCCCACCGAAGGTGGGGAAAAGCCCCATCCTTGGAGCTCTTAAATCTTTTGTTGCCTGGATTTGGCTTTGTTTCAGTGGCTGTTTCTCAGCCCACCTCCCACAGCAGCATCAATCACCTGAAATGCATTTATGGACTAAAGAGGTGCGGGCAGCCCTGACGCGTGCCTGGAGCCGAGCGGTGCGGGCAGCGCGGTGCCTGCGGGGAGCTCCCTTCCTGCAGCCCCCCTGGCCACTTCATCCCTGAAGGCTTCTGCTATGCTGCCAGCAAAACGTCCTCTGCAAAAAAATGAATATTTCTCACTTCTAGCTATTGTGCTGTGTTTGCCCCACCTCTGTCTGTTTTATTGGTGTGTATCATAGCAGCGAGGGAGGACGCAGCAGTGAGCGCACAGTGTTAGCCCGGACAGCACTGCTGGTGTGGGCTGCTGCCACCATGGCTGCTGGCACCATGGCTGCTGGGCTCCTCGCGGTGCTGCTGGGTGTGCTCGGAGCTGTTCACACCCCACAGGGCCTGCGCTGGGGGCTGTGCTGTGCAGGGCTCTGTGCTGTGCAGGGCTCTGTGCTGTGCAGAGCTGTGCTGTGCAGGGCAGGCAGTGCCGGTGCCCCCTCTCACCCCGGGCAGGCGGCTGCAGCGTGGGAGGGGCAGCCCCAGCAGCACGTTGCAACACAGCTGGGAGAGGAAGCGGAGTGCTGGAGCGGAATCGCTGTGGCAGTGACGTGGCTGTGACATTGTCCCCGGGTGGGGACCGGGGGCTGTGACAGGGACAGCTGCGGGTGCCCTGTGCAGGCAGCAGCTCGCTGCCAGCGCTGATGCGGGAGCGGCTCCAGCAGCGCAGCAGCCTCCCGTGCTGCTCCAGCATCCTGTCCATGGCCGGGAGGGAGGGAGGGGTTTTAAATCGTCCTCTTTGTGTTAAATCATACCCTTTGTGTTAAATCATCCTTTTTATCGGAAATCTTACCCTTTGCTTTAAAAACAGGCGTGGAGAGGTGTGGTGGTTCAGCTCCCACGTGGCACTGGGCCATGTGCTCGCACCCTATGAGCAGAGGGCCCCGAGCCCCAGGCTGGGAGCGCCCAGTGCTGCCGTGCTCAGGGCTGGGCCGTGCCCCTGCCCCTGGCTGCCATCCAGGTTAGGGTTAGGGTTAGGGTGAGACTCGGGGCCGCTCTGCTCTGTTTTTGCATGGTGAGGTTAAATGTTTAAAAAGAAAATGGAGTACAAAGCCATGTACGTGCATTGAGTCCCTGCTGTCTGCTTTTTTCTGCATGGGCATGTAGCTCTGTGATGGTGCTGTGCTCTGCTCACTGCCGTTACAGAGGAACTTGCACTGTGTGAGCACTGTAGAGGCAGCTGTTGGTGCAGCGGTGCTGTGTGTGGGGGTGCTGCTTGCTCCCCAGCCGGTCCGAGCGCGGTGCTGCTGCGCCGGGCCAGACGCTGCCGGCTGCGTGCAGCAGCACCGGGATGTGTTCCCGTTGGCAGTGCTGCCTGCTGGCTGTTTCTCCTTACAGCCGGGCGTGTTTTCAGAAGGGCTGAGCACCGCTGCGGTCAGTGTCATGTCCGGTGCGGTGCTGCGGGGCGGGCTGCCTTGCTGCAGAGGTCAGGAGGCGGCTCTGTGCCGGCACAGAGCACTGCGCAGCGTGAGCACTGCACAGCGTGAGCACTGCACAGTGTGCGGGCCCCGCTCCGAGAGCAGCCCTGCCTTCAGCGGCACTGCCACTGCTGCAAATGCCCCTGCAATGGCTTCAGAGCGTGCTCAGCTCCCGCTTCCTGCGGGCTGCTCGGGGCTGGCCTGAGTCCTCATCGCCGTGGTGTGAAGCCACAGCTCCAGGAGCTCAAGCTGTGCTCTGGGGGGAGCCCTGGTGAGCAGGGGGTGCGTGCACCCCGCTCCGTGCGTCTGCTGGGGGCCCGCAGCGGCTGACCCCGGGGGTGGGAGCTGCAGGCTGACCCCTCCTTGCTGCGTGTCCCTGCTGCAGCTCCTTTCTGCTTTCCACCAAATGCAGCCAGTGCTTCGTAGGGGCCTTTGTGCAGTCTGGTTCTTTTTCAGTACTACAGTGAGTGGGGCTTCTACTGCTGTAATGAATGAAGCTGGAAATCGGGGTCTCCGCTGTAGGTGTGTGTTTGGGTGCTTAAGGAAAAGCCTGAGGACGTACGGCAAAAACCAAACAAAACTGAAATAGCAGCGCTGAGCTGTTCTGAACTTCAGCACTGGCAGCGAGCTGGGGCAGCAGCCGCACGCCTGCGTTTCCTCTAGCCCGGCACCGTGCTGCTCGGAGGGGTTCCTGTTCCAAAGGCACTTCTTCCAGCGCGGTGCTGCCCTGCTCTTGACCTGCTCTTGCTGCAGTCCCCGAGGAGACAGCAAGAAAACAAACTGCAATGGGAATGTCCTATTAGAAACCCCTGAAAGTGAAACCCCAGCCACCGGCCGTGGTTCGGGTGGGAGGGCTCCGTGGGGCTCCAGCAGCAGGCGCTCCCCGAGGGGACCGGGCAGCCCCAGCCCTGACAGCAGCCCCGATAACTGCTGCTCTCCCCACCAAAGTAGGGCGCAGTGCTAACGCTTGCAGTACATTTGTTAGGATAAAAACCATTACTTTTTAAAGTTCCTTTGCCTGTACCTGTTAGTGAGATCTGTGGCTGGATTTACCGGGGCGTTTGCCCATCAGAGGGCAGCAGCTCTGGGCTGGACAGTCCCTGCGTGTTTGTTCCGTCCCAGTGCTCGGCTCAGCCGGGGCTCTGGGGGCCGGGGGAGGTGTTTGCTGAGTCTGGGGGCTGGAACAGTCCCTGAGCAGAGCTGTGTGAGGTGGGGACTGCTGTCATGGCACCGAGACATCGGTGGGAACCGTCTGCCTCTGAGCGGGAGCGTCAGTGTTTGTGTTCAAACTTCTCACTTAGAAACTTCGGAGAAGTGCGAATGTCCACTTGGGTTGCCTGAGCTGCTGGGAGGTGCTGGGAGCTGCTGGGAGCTGCTGAAGGCTGCAGCTGCTCCCTCCCCTGTGCTTTGCCCCCCCTTGGTCTGTCCCCAGCCTGCTGCCTTCCTCTGCCTTTGCAGATCTCACTTAATTGGTTCCCTAAAGGCCATTATATGCCATTTTTCCCAAAGAGGGAATGAGCACAAGGCCATCAAAATGATAAAGACCCCGAGACTGCTGTGTTGTGCATTTACATATGAATGAGCGCTCCCCTCCCCTCCACTCAGTTCCCCCCCCCAGCAGCAGTGCAGCTCCGGCTGCAGCCATGTCTGTGCCCCCGCAGTGCCCTCAGCTGCTGCCAGTCCCGTGCCGATGGCACTCATCCTCCCTGTTGGGGAGGAGCCTTCCCGGGCTGGGAGCTGGCTGTCCCTGCGTCCAGCCGTCCCGTGTCCCCCCTGCCCCAGCGCCAGGAGGGAGCAGCCCCCCCACGCTGTGGGACGTGGTGCTTGGCCCTAATGCCTCCGAGCAGCCCTTCCCCACCCGCTGCTGCCGTTTCCCAGGGACGCCATCTCTCCGCCCTGCCTGCAGCCCTTCCCGCAGCACAGCCGTCCCTGCCAGGCGCCGTCTGCCTGGGGGCTGGGCACCTCGAGGGCCGGGAGATGGGGCATCTCCCCGGTCAGTCTGGTGGCTGCTTCTGATTAAACCACTGCAGTGTGAATGGGGGGGGAAAAGCAAATCCAACAATGAAAGCTGGTGCCTTCCTTGTCCTCAGTGCTCGCAGACAGCAGCTGGTGGCTGCAGCGAAGCGGGAGCTGTGGCTGGGGGTCTGCCCCAGCTGTGCAACGGGCGCTGCCAGGGGCTGCTCGGGGCTGGGCTGGGACGGACCCGCGTGGGTGGGTGGGGGAGGGTGTGCCTGCAGCTCCGTGGGTGCTCCGGCAGCTTCTGAGACCGCGGGCACAGCGAGGTGGGCACTGGTGGGGGAACGGGGGTGCGTGTGGCTGGGGAGCGGGCAGGGCAGGAGCAGAGCGGGGTCCTCGTGGGCAAGGAGGCAGGCAGTGCCAGCACGGAGCGGCGCGTGGCTTTGGCCTTGTGTTTTGTCAGAGGGCGCCGGGAGCAGTCCTGCCTTCGTGGTACCATTACACGTTAACCTTGCAGCAGGCACAGAAATGGAACAACCGTGGGCTGGACTCAGCTGGATTTAAAACGCTTGGAATGGTTTGGGAATGCCCCCCCTGCCCCGGTGCCAGAGCAGGCGCCTGGGCTGCAGCAGGCAGGGAGCTGGGGCGGGGGGGCTCCTGCTGCCTGCAGCGGGGACACCGCTCCCCTGCGTTTTGTCACCGGGTGCTCTTTGAGCAGAGAGGGTGTCGTGAGCTGTTAGTGGCAGTAGAACTTAGCATTTGGTCCTATTTTGCATTTATTAGCATGGACTAATTATTCATAGCGATAATTACCCTTTACCTTTTCACATTAGTTTAGATCGCTTTTGAAAAGCAATCGAGAGGAGCAGGGGATGATGATCCATCAAAGTGAGTAACAGCATGGCACAGAAGATGGGGGTGTTGCTGTGTCTGGCCGTGCTGCTGCCAGCCCCCTCCTGCCAGCCCCGTCCTGAGCTCAGGTTGGCGGTGGGTGCTGGCGGCCCGCAGGGCAACGCGCTGCCATCTCCAGAGGCTGGTCGGGCTCTTGGTATCTCTGCAGTAAGGAAAAGTTATCTTACAGCGTATGAAAATGGGAACAAAAGACACAATAAGTCATCCTGCCATGTAAACCATTGCTTGCCTGTCCCTGAGCAGGGGGTTTAAGTTCTCAGTTGCTTTTGTTACCAGGGAGCGCCTGAAACTGCTGCAACGCGTCCCGGCCCTCCTGGGCCGTGGGGCTGGGTGCTGCGCTCTGCTCTTTGTTGCCGCGCTCAGCGGGTTCCTGCAGGGCTGCAGGCAGAGGGGTCCGGCAGCACGCAGCTCTGGGCGCTTCGGTTCGGGGGCACGGTCTGCAGAGCACTGCTGGGCTCTGAGCTGGGCGCCGAAACCCAGCGCTGCAGGAAGCGTGGCCTCGCAGAGAGTGCGCGCGGCATCGTCCTCTGCTGAGTTCCCGTGGGCAGTGCTGCTCTGAGAGCCGGGCACGGTGCCATGAGCCGCCGGGGCACGGTGCCATGAGCCGCCTGGTCACAGTGCAGGGCAAGCAGTCCTGCGAGAGGGCCGCGAGCAGCAGCGCTGTGCTGGGGTGGAAGGGCAGAGCGAGCCGTGGTGCAGGCAGAGGTGTCGGTGCTCTGTGTGTCCCGGAAGGGAGGAGCAGCCGTGGTGCCAGCCTGGAGCTCGGTGTGCCTCAGCCCGCAGCACACGGACAGAGCTTCAGGAGCTGGGGAGAGCTCTCCTCTCAGGAGCGTTGGTGCAGGGGTTGCACAGCTGCTGTGTGCCGGCCCGCTCGGCCCCGGGTGATGTGCTGCGGGCAGGCAGGGGCTGGGTGCTGTGCGGGTGTCGGGGCGTTGCTGCAGGTGGGCAACACTGCGGCACGTCCACCTGCATCGCTGGGTGCTGAACGAGCGCGTCCCGGCAGCGTGCTTCATCCCCGTGTGCCCGGCCAGCGCGGCGCGGGGCCGGTGGCTCCAGCGGCACATGCGTGGTACGTGCACGTGGCAGGAACTGCACGGTCACAGTCTTGTTTGTTCCAAGCCCCAGTGGATGGCAGGATGCAATCATGAAATTGGGAGCATATTTTCATTTAGGTACAAAATTTGACATATAAAAAAAATCTGTATAGAGCATAAGGATATGAGGAAAATGCTGTTTTCTAGCAGAAGTCTGACAAGTTTAAATTTGATTTGTAAATGAATTGGCAAGCATTCGCGTGCAGATGCATTGGAACAAGCAGGTTCTGAGTGCTCCTCTTTCCCTTGAGGTCCCGATCCTGCATCCTTTTAGTGCCCGGGATGGTTTGGAATAAAGTTTTCTCTGCAGTTTCTGCTGTGATCTCCTCCTGCACCACTGGCCGTGGGCCCGCCAGCAGCACGGCAGCACCCAGCCATGCCCGCCCCGTGCCGCAGGGACCCATGGGCGCTGTCCTGGCACGGCTGTGCCGCCTGCACCGTGCCCGGGGACAGGGCAGCAGCGGGGGGAAGTGGATGTGAGGAAAGCGAGCAGAAGCCTTGAGGAACAGGGATGCTGAAGTAGGGGAGAAGATTGGGAGATCCTTGAAAGCTGTCTTCAAATAAAGCACAGAGCAAAGCAAGGAGGTATCATCAACATTAGATAAACAGGAATATTTTGACTAATCCTCAAGGCTCGGAATCTGTGTCTGCCTCAAGGGGCAGGGGAGGAAGGGAGAGAGCTGTCCTCTCTGCTGCCGGCTCCCGGGGGCAGCGGGAGGCACGGCCCTGCCCTTGGTGCAGCCCTGCCCTGCCCTGCCCTGGCTGCTGGGAGCGGTGCCGGCGGGGGGAGCAGCGCTGTGCAGGGCCCCAGCAGCTCCCGGCTCCTCGCGCAGTGCCCATGGCCGGGGCTGCTCCTGGCAGAGCTGTGCCGGGCAGGGGCTGCGGGAGCGCAGGCGGTGGGGGGTGCTTGAGGTCCTGAGCGCTCGTCTGGGGGAGACGCTTGCTTTGTTGTTACCCTGCTTTGCCCTAAGGCTTTTCTTCGTGGGGAAGGCATCTGCTGTGTCCGTCCCTTTCCTGCAGTGCTCTTGCTGCCCCATGGGGCTGGAGGTGATGCTGGTGTCCGGGTGCAGGGACACGCAGTGCCCTCCCGCGCTGCTCTCTGCTCCAGGAGCTCTGCAGAGTGCAGGGAGTGAGAAACACTGGGGCCCTTCTGCGGAGGGTGGATGGGGAGCGGTGGGGGTCTGTCTGAAGGCAGGGCCCAGGCAGCAGCGGCGCTGGAGCAGCGTCTGGGGGTGTGCCTGGGGGCTGCTGCCTCCCAGCTGGCAGCCCTGGAAGATAAAGGGAAAATAATGTTTTTGCTATTGCAGATGATCTGGAGGTAGTGCCCTAGTGTGTGCGCACGCAGTGTTTGTTTGCAGGGAGGTTTGTGTACACAATGTATGCAATCTCTGCTCCTCACTGGGCAGCTGCAGCCACGCTTTGTCTGTGGATGGCAGAGGCTGGGGGCTTCCCCCTGCACTGCAGGGCCGTGCCACCACCCGCTGCCCTGTGCTGTCCCGTCCTGCACGCAGCAGTGCGGGCTCCTGTGCTTCCTTCCGATGCAGCTCACCCCAGACAAACCCCATGGCCCTGCAGAGCTGGTGCGGCGCGGGGTGGGGTGGGGGCTGTGCAGGGAGGTGGGCGCTGCTGGGGCCACGGAGCTGTGCCCGGCCCGTAGGGCTGGGGGCTCGCAGCCCCGGGGTCCCGCAGCGGTGCTGTGCTGCACACAGCCGATGCCGGGCTCAGGTGGGTGGGCGGCTGTCAGTCCTTCTGCAGCGTCTCTGCAGATCGCAGCCTGTGCTTATTTTAGAAGAGCAGAAATCGGGAGCAATTAGCTGCCGAGCTCCAGGCTGGGAGAGGGGGCCTTGCTGCAGGGCAGCCTCCTGCGCTGCTGCTGACCCCGCTCTCTCCCCTGTGCCGCAGAGATCCGCACGCAGCTGGTGGAGCAGTTCAAATGCCTGGAGCAGCAGTCGGAGTCGCGCCTGCAGCTGCTGCAGGACCTGCAGGAGTTCTTCCGCAGGAAGGCCGAGATCGAGCTGGAGTACTCCCGCAGCCTGGAGAAGCTGGCCGAGCGCTTCTCCTCCAAGCTCCGCGGCTCCCGTGAGCACCAGTTCAAGTAAGCGGGGCAGGGGGACGGGGGCGAGCACGGGGCCCTGGGGGTTTTGTGGCTTCGAGGCCCAAACCTGGCTGAAGCTGAGCAGCAGTGACCTCGCCTGCATCCCCACTGTGTGGGGTTCGCGTGGGACCACTGGTGTTTGTCCGAGATCCGCACCACAGCATCCCTGGCCTGTGCTGCTGGACTGGAATTGCTACGTGCCTCTTGGAGTGCTGAAAGCAAAGCAGGAGCTGGGGCCGAGGAGGCCCAGCCCCAGCCCCTGGTGCTGCTCTCAGCCCGGACCCAGCGGCTCCGGAGCCCGGCGGTGCCAGAGGCCGTGCTGCACACACAGCTGCCTGCAGGCTGGGGAGCAGCCTGGGGAAACGTTGTTTGTTGCAGTTCTTTAAAATGAAATCTGTATGTTTTCTGTGTAAATATTTTCAAACAAAGCTTTGCAATAGGAGGTATGGACTGGATCTGGAATGGTGTGAAACTCAAACTGGTGATGAGAATTGAGAAATCCTCAAATGTGTGAATATGTGCAAGTTTCCAACAGCAGCCGCTCTTCAGCGTGAGCGTGCTCTCGAGCTTGGCTAAAACAAGAGGGATCAAAAAAAAACAAAACACAGAAGAGCTTGAAGCAGGATGCGGGGCTCCCGTGTGCCCGCTGAGGATGGCACCAGGCCCCGGGCACGGCTCCGTGCACACACAGGTGCCCGCCAGCTGCTGCCCCACGGCACGGCCTGCAGTGCTGCTGTGCCACGGCCCTGGTGCCAGCGCTGCCCTGCGGGGCCGGGGCTGCCCCGGGTGCTTCCCCACAGCACCCACAGTCCGGCCTCTGTCTCCAGCAGCGTCCGTCTGACAGCCGTGTCCCTGGGGTACCCAGCGGGGAGCGCCTGGCGGCTGCGCACGGTCCTGCTGCCGTTCGGTCCGCTGCCCACCGGGTGCACCACTTTCCCCGCAAACTGAGGTTTTTGCCCGTCAGTGCCCTTGGCCTCGCTAATCCCCACCTCTTTGCCATCGCTCTCTGGCCTCCTGTGGTTATTTTTTCGTTTCAACTGCAAGAAAAGCAATTTCTGCTGTTACATTACTAAATCCTATTTATTTCGTGTTGCTAAATCCCATTTAATCTGTTTACTTGGTCTCTCTGGTGAGCAGGGCATTGCCATTGACTCCTGCAGAGCTGCCCGTGGGGAGCTCTGGGTGCCGCTGGCAGCGCTGTGCTGTGTGCGGGGGGCTGCAGGACGGGGCTGCCGGGCAGGGCAGGGCTGGGCCTCGCAGCCCACATCGCCTCTGCTCCGCCCGCGGTTTCCTTCCCTGTGGGGAGCACAGCGAGGCTCGTGGTGGTGGGTTTGAGTGGGAGCTGTGATTCTCTGCAGCGTTTGTGTCTGGGAGGTGCAGCCTGAGGAAGGGCGCAGTGCCCGGCCCTGCAGCAGGGCGGGCTGCAGGCAGCGTGGCCGTGCTGGCAGCGTGGCCGTGCTGGCGGTGTGCTGCAGGTCTGCCCTGGGGGTGAGGGGGCCCTTAGCGTGCTGGCAGCATCCGCTGGGTGCTGTCTTGGCTTGTGCAAGTGACCTTTCTGCTGCTTCTCAATTTTGCCTAGGAAAGATCAGCACCTGCTTTCCCCTGTGAACTGCTGGTACCTGGTTCTGACGCAGACCCGTCGGGAGAGCCGGGATCACGCCACCCTCAACGACATCTTCATGAACAATGTCATCGTCCGGCTGGCGCAGATCAGCGAGGATGTCATCCGCCTCTTCAAGAAGGTACCGCGGTCCGGCTTAAAGAAGTCTGCTGTGGGCTTCTACACAAAGCAGAGCCTTCTTGTGAAGAGGGAAAGCGCGTCTGCTCGTTAGCCACTGGAGTTCTTGAGACTGCCTTTGGCCGTGGTTCTGGCGTGGGAGCGCTTAGTGTTACGAACCCCTCCGAAAGGTGCGAGTGGGAAGGCAGCGTGGAGGCGAGCTGGGGAGCAGCGCGGGCTGCGGTCCCGTGCAGCGGGGCAGGGGCTCACCTGCGGGGCTGTGGGGCTGCGGCCGGCGGTGCTGGTGCCCTGCAGGCCTTGGGAGAGAGCAGAGAAAGGTGAGGAGACTTTCTGAGCATGTCACATCTCAGGCAGAAAACCAGAGAGGAGCTGGAACTGTGGAATGTGAAAATGTAAAACCGCAGTAAGGCAGGCCAAATAAAATTCTCAGAGGCGACTTGCTAAAGGCATAAAGCTAATAAAAACTTCTCCAAACTGACAGGAAAGAAACGGGCCGCAGGATGTGAGGGGGAATGGATGGCTAAGTGCAAAATAGTATGAGGTAACAGCTAGAGGCTGGCTGGCATCGCCCTGGTCCTCGGGATGGGAGAGCACAGAGGAGGGGTGTCCTGGGGGCAGGGAGCAGCCCCAGCCTGAGGAGCCTTACCCAGCTGAGTTGGATGTTTTAGAGCAAACTGATATGAGGAACTGTCGCTTAGAATTCTGTCCAGATCTCTTTGTCCAGGATTTTTCAAGAAATGAGATGGAAAGCTCTCAAGTGACTAGCAGTGACGCGTGACCTAATGCCTAAACTGGCGCTGGTACCGGGCTGACAAAGAGTGGAAAATGTGATGACTTTTTTTTTTTTTGTTTTAAAGACTCCTGGAGGGCTTCAGAGAGCAGATCAGCAATCTGACTTTAAAAACAGACTTGTTGGTTGAAACTTTAGTGAGGAGCAGGATTACAGCTGTGCAGCCAAGTACAGCTGAGGGGAGCGAGCGTGGCTCTCTGGAGAGGAAAGCCAGGCCTTGGAGCGTGGCGACGGGGGCCAGGGACCATGGGAGCTGGTTGGCGTGGGGCCTTTGGTGTCTTACGGCCTTTGGAAAAGGCTCTCGCTGGAGTTCTTGAAGAAAAGAAGCTGTTGAAGAATAAGGAAGGAGTGCTTGTTTTCTGGATGAGTGGCTGGTTAAAAGATAGGGAACAAGGGGAAGCAGACTTTTAGTGGAGTTGCTCATCGTTTGGAGAAGGGATGAACAGCACGCTGGCAAAGTGTGCTGCCAGTGCAGGGTTCCTGGTAAGAGCCAAACTCCACGTGAGCGTGGGAGGTTTGCAGGGATCTGACAGCACTTTGTGGAGCAGCTCCCACAGCCCGGGCGGAGCAGGGCTGTGCAGCAGGAGACGGGGCTGCGTGATGTGGAGGGGTACGAGGGGGTTCGTGGGGACCGAGGAGGGATGGGGGCCTCGTCGCTGGGGCGGGGTGGGGCCCAGGTGGCCAGCTGGCACCCTGCAGGAGGAGGTGAAGGGAAGGATTTCACATCGTTGTTGCTGCGTACACTGTATCGCATTTGCATTATTGTGGATGACATTACGTGGCTGCTCTGTTTTGGAAAGGCAGATGGGTAACCCGGGTCCTAAGGCAATCAGGCTCGTGGAGGAGTTTCCCCATCACAGCCACTGGCAGGGGGGGGGGGGGCGGCAGCTCCTGGGGTAACTGCACAGCACTGGGCAGACCTTCCTTCTGGGTGCTGCTCCGACGTGCTTCGCCTGTGCCGCCTGTTCTCAGCGCGGTGCGGAGACCGCGGGGCGGTGAGCAGCACACGTCCTGGGGGTGCCCCCACACAGGAGGAGAGCTCTGAACTCAGTGGTTATCTTGAAATTTTAGCCCAGCTGGAGAGGAAATCAGATGTGATGTTTTTATGGTTAGCTTCCTCTGGTTTATAGGTCTGACCCGGAGTTTAAACCACGAGGGAGGTTTGGGCTTGCTGTCCTGTGTGAGCTGCCGTCCCTTGGCCGGGCCCGGTTAATTCTGAGTTGTCGAAGTCTCCCTCCTGTTCCCCTGAGCCCAGCTGTGAGATGTGCCACGGCACTGCCCTCTGCTCGCCCTTCACAGGGCATGGCAGTGTGCAGCGCTGTGAGCCCCAGGAGCAAGGGTCCTCCCCCCCCAGCCCCTGCCCAGCGGGGTGGAGCAGCCCTGGTCCCCATCCTGCCCAGCCAGCGCTGCTGGCCTCACCACTGGGTCCTGGCACCTGCATTTCCCCTCTGTCTGTCCCCTGAGTTTGCATTACAGCAGAACCCAGTGTCCCTAGGGGTACCACCAGCTAAACCTTCCCCCTTAGTGTCATCCTTCCCCCTTAGTGGGGACACAGAGGGTGGCACTCCGGGGACATGCAGGTGATTTCTCACCTATTGCGTGCTGCACCCAAGGTGGAACCTGGGGCAGCGCTTTGCAGCAGCGCTTGGTGAGAGGCACGTGTGGAGCGAGAGCATCCTGCCGACAGGAGTCGGGGCACCCAGGGCCCTGCAGCGGGAGCTGGGCTGCTCAGAGCAGACGTCCGTCGGTGTCCTGTCGGGTCTGCTCCCGGGGCCACGCGCAGGGCTCGTCAGGCACCGCCGGCTGCTGCTGCTGGGCCGCCTCCGAAGGGTTAACGCTGCGGCACAGCTGCTGGGCTTTGCTGCAGATTGCTCCGTGATGGCAAATTAGGGTAACGCTTTCTTCCAGAGATGTTGCTTCTAATTCTTCCCATCTAGAATTTATTAATGGGTTGTGACATGCTGCGGGTACGCGGAGGAACTGGAAGGTTTTGTGTTCTGTGCTTCCATGATGTGAACGTAAACAGCAAAGGAGCAGCTCCGTGCTGTCCAGGGTGTGGGGATGTGCGTGGCTGCGAGGCAGCCGGTCGCTGCTGTGGGGATGTGCCTGGGAGGATGCTGAGCGGGGCTGAGCCCCCTCCCACTCAGCAGCCCCTGGGCCCTGCAGCCCACCGGGCTCTGCCCTGTGGCCGGGGCTGCTGCTGCCAGGGCTGCTGCCTGCCTTCCCCGTGGCCACGGCTGCATCGCTTCCTTCTGGTGGAGTAAGCAAAGCTTCCTTGGCTTTGCAAGTGAGGAGGAAACCTCGTAGGGAAAAGTGCAGCTCCTGCTCTCCCTGTGCACTGCTTTTAACATCACTGAGCACTGTGCAGCGGGACTGGGCACAGCGTGTGGGGCTTGGGTGAGGTGTGTGGGGGGGGGAACACGAGGGATGTTCTGCAGCTGGGGCTTGAAACTGGGGAGCGGTGCCAGGGGCTGTGGCCTGGGCTTTGTGTCCCACTCCCCCAGGTGCCGTTGTGCAAGGAGCCGGCAGCGGCTGTGGGAGAGGCGGGTGCCCTGGGCTCACGGCCTGGGCTGGGGGAGCCCCCCCAGCGGGTCCCGGGGAGCTGGGGTGCTGCGTGTGAGTGGAAGTGGGTCCGTACGTGTGGCACGCCCCTGCGGTCCCTCTGGGGCTGTGTGACTGCAGAGGACAGCTGAGCCATTTCTTCGTGCTCTATTTAAACGTCCAGACTTAGGTCTGAGAACTGGGGCCGCGTGGGCCTCCCCTGGGTGGCACAGGAGGGCAGGGGCAGAGGTGGGAGCCGCAGCCGCTCTGCGCCGTGCCGGCCCCTGCCCGTCCCGAGCTGGCCCTGGGCCGGGCTCGCTGTGCCGGGCTCCAGCCCCGCAGCCAGAGGTGCCCCGCTGCTCCTCCCGCAGCCCCTGCTGCAGCCGCTCCTGCCCGGGGTGCTCCCTGTGCTCCCTTGGAGCTGCTGCTGCCAGCTCTGCTGCCCCAGCAAGCCGGAGG
>WBMW01002306.1:21057-53380 GCA_013396635.1 Penelope pileata
TCTGCCTTTGCTTTGTGTTTTGAAGGGGGATCTATACTTATTTTAAACACATCTTTGGGTTATAATTAATGCTTCCTAGCCAAGGAGGATCCACGGGGAGACGCGGGGTGTAATTACGGGGGGAGCAGTGCCTGCACCGCCGCAGCAGTGCCGGGGGCTGGGGGCTGGGCTGGGGGCCGGGCAGCGGGAGGTGGCCGTGGGCTGCAGGATGCAGGCAGCCAGGTCCCCTCCGTGCTGCTGGGGAGAGTGCAACTCCAGTGGTGAACGGTTTGGGACAGCAGGGGTGGGGAGAGGACGGTGCCCTGGGCTTTTCAGCTGGCAGCGAGCTTTATCCCGGGCTGGCTGAGCTTGGGCTGTGGTGGTTGTGAAATTGGAAACTTTATTATGTAACTGTGGTGCAGTTACTCCATAGAGCCGTGCCTGGCCGAGGGCTCTGCCTTGCCCAGGTCGCAGTGGGGAGGTGAGCTCTGGGGACACTGGGACGCGGCCAGGTGGCAGCACAGCGTGCGGTGCTCGGGCTGCGGGGTGGCACGGGACGCTCCGCGGGAGCACAGCGGGTCGGGACCGGCGCGGGGCCCTGCTGCGGGCCTTCCTGTTTGTCACTGCGTTCTGCTTTGTTGAGGATCCCTGGCAAATTGAGGCGGCGTTTTGGTTTCCTTTATTTCTAAACTGTGCCCTCCCGGGCAGACTGGGAGAGGAGGCCATCTGTATTTTGGTTCTAAGCTTTGGAAAGGGGACGAGCAGAGCCCAGGTGTGGGCGGGCAGCCCGGTGGGAGCTGTCTGCTCTGCTCCGGGAGCAGGGGGAGCTTCGGGCTGTGTTTGTCAGGTGCTGTCAGTACGGCCCCAGGGCATTCCTGATGCTGCGGGGCCGTTTTGTTTTTTGAAATAATATCTGTAATTAAAACGTGTAGTTTCGTTAACTGTGCTGCAGAGCAGAGCAGAAAAGCCTTGTGTTGGGCAGGGGAGCGGTGCGGGGAGATCTCCAAGGGCTGCAGGAAAGGCATTGCCAAAACCCAGCTGTGCTGCCGAGGTCCACCCCTGCACTGAGAAATAAAGAAGAGAAACCCTGCAGGCATGAGAGCAATGTGAGAAATGCGGCCAGCCAGCAGCCCGGGCGCGTTGCTGTGCTCTGCTCTCTGTGCGATGGGTGTGGGTGCGTTCCTGGAGATGGCCGGGGCTCTGCTGGGCGTGGGCACTGGGAGGCCTGGAGCAGGTGCTCCTCGCTCCCGGGGCCGCTGCACCACGCGGTTTGTGACAGGCAGAGGAGAGCAGTTCCTGCTGCCTCCCTCTGCCAGGGAGCGCTGCAGCCGCCATTGCCCCGCTGCATGGGGCTGGGCGCTCCCCGGCTCCTGGCGCTCGTCGTGGTTCTGCCGGGTGGTGCCCAGGCCCCAGGCCTTGCTGTGTGCCCGCTGCTGGCTGCAGGGCCGCGGCCTGCACAGGGCCCTGCCAGCGGCTCGCTGCTGCCGGTCACTGAGCGCCAGGCCTGGGGGCCCTGATGGCACGGTGGTGGCACTGCCCCATGGGGCCCTGGTGGCACTGTGGTGGCACTGTGGTGGCACAGCGCAGGGCAGGCCCTGTGTGACCGTGGTGGCACAGCACAGGGCAGGCCCATGAGCTGGGCTTGGAGGAGAGGTTTGAGAGATGCATGCGTGCAATATTTGGAAGTCTTATAGTTTTACTTTCTCCTCCAAGTCGTATTTGCTTTCAAAAATGCATGTTGTGAGCATGAGTGTCTCAATTCTTTTTCTTTTTGTCTTCCAGAGTAAGGAAATTGGCTTGCAGATGCACGAAGAGCTGCTGAAAGTCACCAACGAGCTGTACACGGTGAGTGACGTGCAGCCCGTGCACCCCACGGGTGGGTGGCTCAGGCAGCAGCTCTGCCGGGCGCTGCGGGCACCGCAGGGCCCTCCTGTCCCTATGCCGGGTGCTGGCCCTGTTCTGCTCGTTTGAAATGGTTCGCTCGCTGGTTTTGCTCCCACGTGCAGAGCAGAACGTGTTTGAACGGTCAGATAGAGCGGAATGGCTGGAGGAGCTCTTGTCATTTCTCTGAGCTGACCTTGCTGCTAAGAACAAATGCATTATGTCATCCTGGAAAGAGTGAGGAGAGGCGTGCTTAGTCCAGAAATTGCAGTGAAACATGAGCGAAAATCAGGCCTGATCAGGCAAACAGGATCGCTGTAAGTCCCCTCGGTACAGACCAGCTCTCCTCCTCATGGTCTTCTGTCCGTGAGGTTTCAGGTGGCAGAGGCCTGCTTGCACGCCTGGCTGCAGGTTGGTGCAGTGAGCAGTGCTGTTCTGGGCTCTCTCCAGCACTGAGCTGATGCTGGCACCGTTGTTGCAGTGTGGTGTGCCCTCGGGTGTGTGCCTGCAGTTGGCAGCCGGGGACAGAACGGGACCCCTGCCTCAGACATGTCACCTGCGTGCAGGTAGCACAGACGGAAACCGCTTACCTCACCTGTGGCCCAGCTGTAGGATCCTTAGGATGTTGGTGCCTGGCTTAGGCAGCATGGAATGGCCTTGAGAGGGGAGTGCTGTGCGGTGGGTGGGAGCGGTGTCATTTGTCCCAGGCTTCGGAGGCATGCTGGGTCTGCAGCGTGTCTCAGTCCAGCCATGTTCTGGTTGGATGCAAGTCACCCCGTGGGACTCTGTGGCATGACATAACCCCCCCAGCCACCCTGATGGTAACTAAAAAGGAGGGAGATGAGTCTGTCCGAAGTAGGAGTGCTCCTGAGCAGTTCTGCCCAGAAATAAGCGAGCTGTGAATTGAAGCCAGTGTTGTTTCCTGGGTTCCTGTCCGTGGCCCCCAGCAGCCAGGCGGGGTGGTGGGGTCTGCAGGGCCCTGCTCATGGGTCTGTGCTGCAGGCATTTGTGTTGAAAGACAAGGCCCCACACAGCGACCTGGTGGTGCTTCCTGTGAGCTCTGTGCTGCAATTGCCAGTTCCTGCAGCTCCCTGAGGCTGCTCTCCCAGCCTCCCCGTGGGCTCTGCTTGCTGCTGCGCTGCTGGTGCTCGCTTGTGGGCGGGTGTGGGTGCTCTGCAGCTCTGGGTGCTGGGGGCCCTTGAACCAGGCTGCGTCGGGGAGGTCCCCTCGCAGGGCTGCCGTTGGCAGGGGCTGCCCGCTGCCCACCTCGCTGTGTGCTCTGTGGGCACTGCAGTGTCTGTGTGCTGTTACCTGGGGCTGTGTCTGACCTCGGGGAGCTCTGTGCAGCCCCCCAGGCTGTCCTGGCCCATGGCAGCACTGGGCGCTGAGCGCAGGCTCTCATCCTCAGCGAGGAGTCAGCATCCCTCACCCTGTCAGGGCAATGTGAAGTGAGGCAACCAGATCCTGAGGGGAGGTGATCAAAGGGGACAGCATGACTAAAGACATCAAGGGAGAAGAGCAGATGTGTTCCCCTTGCCAGCTCTGTTCAAATGATCACAATGTGCCCTTTGGGCTTCTGTACCTGCAGGGAGGTGTGGTGACAGCCGGGCAGTGCCTGCAGTGATGACCAGGCTGCGGGCCATGCCATGGAGGCAGCCACTGGCGGCAGTGCTGGGTTCAGGGGGGTCCTGCTGCCCCCGGCACTGGCTGCGTACTGGCAGCTGTGATGGCAGCTCAGGGATGGCAGGAGACAAGCTCCATTTCTGCTTGAACTTGCAGCTCCTCCACCTTTGAGGTGAGGTCTGTGGTCAGGATGGCAGAGCAGGGCTTTGCTCCGTTATGCTGCTGGGTCGGCTCTGCAAGTTCAGGGCTAGGGGGAGAGGGACTGGCTCCAAAGCAGCACCAGGCTGGCTGTGCCCTCCTCAGAGCCCTGTGTCACAGAGACCTCGACCCAGCTGCGAAGTACTGGAGGCAATTCCTCATCTCCCTGCAGGAGGATGAGCCATGTTCTGTGGATGCAGTGTGCTGGGGCCATCTCTGTGCTCCTGCAGTGGGAACGTACAGCAGCTCTTACCCCAGCTCCGTGCTGTTTCAAACCAGGGCTGGTGGTGGTGAGGGTGATGCTGGGGCTTTCTCTCCCCACTTTGTTGTTCCTTAATGCTGCAGTGACCTCAGGCAGCCCCACACAGCTGGGCAGCTCGTGCCTCGGTGCGTCCCGGCCGCGGGGCAGGCGGCTCACCCGGCCCTGTTCCTTTCCAGGTGATGAAGACCTACCACATGTACCATGCTGAGAGCATCAGCGCTGAGAGCAAGCTGAAGGAGGCGGAGAAGCAGGAGGAAAAGCAGTTCAACAAGGCAGGGGACATCAGTGTGAACCTGCTGCGACACGAGGACAGGCCGCAGCGGCGCAGCTCCGTCAAGAAGATTGAGAAGATGAAGGAGAAGGTGGGTGGGAGGGGCAGGGAGCGGGGCTGGGGCCAGGGCTCCGTCCTGCAGCGGGGCGCTGGGGGTGGTTAAGCTATGCCACACCTTGAGGCCAGTGATCTTCCTGAGCAAATGCCCCAGATCCAAGCACGACTGCTGGCGTAGAGAGTTCTGAATTCTGGGTTCTGCTCTAAATTCTGTAGCTTGGGCCTCTGGGCCAGATTCCACTTTGATACAGCTGCATAAACCTGGAGTAAATCCAGATGCATGTCAGCATATCTGGGAGGGGAATTTGGCCCTCTAGTTGTGATTGATGCCAAAAGCTCCATGAATGTGCAGATAAAGGAAGAACAGCTGTGCTCGGGGTGCTCTGGGTATGTCTGAGCAGCGTGCCCTTCCTGCATGCTGGCTGGGCGCACCAGGGATGTTCAGCTGCCATCTCCTCCAGCCTGGCAACGATGCCCATTTTCACACCTGATACCAGATTTTATTAATTAACATGTCACACCCAGGCTTGGGGCTGCTGTGGGGCCCTGCAGCAACAGAAGCTGTGAAAAGAGCATGCTGTTTGTGCTCTAATGCTCCGTTTTGCTTTTTCAGAGGCAAGCCAAATATTCTGAAAACAAGCTGAAGTGTACTAAAGCCAGGAATGACTACCTGCTGAACCTGGCAGCCACCAACGCAGCTGTCAGTAAATACTACATCCACGATGTCTCTGACCTCATTGATGTAAGTGCTTCCTCCTTCTGCACACGTCGTGAGGTGATCCCAAGGTTTCCTCCTGGCCCATCAGTTAGTCTGCATTTGCAACACAAACTCTCATGAAAATTGCGCTCATCCTGCTTTTTGTTGTTGGAAGCAGAACGGTTTTTAGTACCACACAGATCTGCAGTTCCTGTCAGTTTAAATAGGAGCTCAGCTCCTTAGCTCCGGGGGCAGTTAGGCACATGCTGGCTGCTAAGCAGTGGGAGTGCTTCCCTGGCTGGGAAGGCACTTGCTGAGCTGTATCCAGCGCTCCCTGGATGGAGCAGCCTCAGGGCAACAACTGCTGGAAGCAGGTTTTGTAGAAATGAAAGGAACTGAATACACATGTACGTCAGTGACTCCTATGAGCTGCTTCTGAATGATTCAGGAGAAGGATTTTCCCTGTCTTCCTTTAACAGGAGTCTTCACAGTGGTGTAGATTGCACTGTGCAGTTTCTTCCTGTTACAGTTGCTTCAGCGAGCACACAGCTGACTGCTCTGCAAGGGCCAGGTCAGCCTTGGGGCTGCATTGCTGCCTAAATGCACAACTTAGGAATGTGCTGGAGGGCTTATCTCCTGCCCACCACAGAGGTATTTGTGTTCTCACAAGCATTAGTTAAAGGGAGTCCGATGCAAAACCTCTGAGGATTTTAAGATGTGGTGAAATATATTCTTCTTATTTTCTTTGTTGCTTAAAATGGGTTCAGCCGTGTTAAAAAGGATGCTCAAAAACTCCATTGTGGAGAGCATGGTATGATAACACTGTGGTTTACCCGTGGGGTTTCTGGGTTTTGTTGTGCATTTTCTCTCCCTCCTCACACACACTCCTCTCTTTGTGTTTTTTTAGGGAGTGAGTTATTTTTGTGGAGTTTCTGAGAGTTTGATTTCCTGGAGAGTTGCTAAGTTCCAGTTTAGTTCTGGCTGCTTATGTTATTCCTTCCAACCTTATTTCCTTGTGCTGACACTTCCACTGCAGTCAGCAGATGGCTTTTCTTCCGCACTCCAGGAAGTCCCTTCAGGGGACCTTAACTAAAGCATCCTTGACTCCGTGCAAGTGAATTCCCCTAATGACAGCTCCTGTTCACTGATGGAAACAAAACGTGTCGTAGTGGACGTGTGAGCTATACATGGGTGTCCCAATTTTAAATCCCCAAAGAGAGAGCAGTTTATTTGGTCAGAGCTCTGTAGAAGTATTTTTCAGGAGCACGGCATGAAAGGTTTTGGCACGCTCCAGAGGAAGGAGATCCCGTTTAACACATCCCACTGCACGGACAGTAGTGGGGAGAGTCCTCGGAGCCTGGCACCTCTGCTGACGTGGCAGCCCCTGGTTCGTGAGCTGGCATCTGTGTGCAGGCACTGGCAGCAGCTGCCCTGGGTGCCCACGTGGCCGTGGCACTGCAAATCGTAGTGCTCCAGTCACAGTGATCTTTTCTGAGCTGTTCTCAGAGAACTGTGTTAAACTACAGATCCAGCCAACACACATCTCTTAAATTCTGCCGATCCTGGCTGTAATATGGCAATACCGCCCTTTTTGCCAGCTTGCACCTAGTAAACAGTTTTTTCCTCACGTGGACACCACAGACGTAGGAGCTGGCTCACTCAAGGAGTTGATCCCTCTGCAGATTGCTTCGTGGCCTGGGAGCACCACGCTCTCTGTGAGCTCTGCTGCCCAGGGCTGCAGGCTGTTAGCGTGGGCAGGAGAGCTGCTCCTGGACACTGCCTGCCTCTACCAGGAGCCTGAAGGAACGGCCTCAAGGTCTGCATGTCCTCTAGAAGATTAATTTACCAATGAGTTCATCTTGGAAAAAAAACAAAACAGCACACACACAAAGGCACAGGAGAGGGAGTGCTGTGGGGAGATTAAGGGGCAGAATAAAATGTGGGTCAGAAATCGTTCAGAAGGAAACCTTCTCTGGGGAGCACGGAGTTAATTACCACGGCTGGGTTTTGGTGCAGCTGGGCCTTGTGATAGAGGCGCTTTGGAGCCTGTGGCTGGAAGGGATCCATCCTGTGCTCTGGGAGGTGCTCACGGGGGGTCGGGAGGGCCCTATCCTTCCCCTTCCCTGCTGCCTCGGGCGCTGAGCCCAGCAGCCCCTGGCGGCTCCTTGGGACAGGCTGAGGGCAGCTGCTGGGCACTGCGGGGCCACCTCCGTGCAGCGCTGCCATGAGCTGGGAGCAGCCCCGGCGCTGGGCTGGGAGCTCTGAGCGCAGCTGCTCGGCCTCCTGTGCCATGCTCCATTGCTTCCTGTGAGCACTGTGATACCAGCAGCCCTTGCAGGGTGCTGGAGACTTAATGAATTAACAGCCAGGGAGCTCTGAGCTCCTCAGATGAAAGGCGCTGCAGAAGCGCTAAGGGTTATTATTTGTGCTTCTAATTTATTTTCCATCAAAGGGGATGAGAAGGGTGAGAAAATGCCATTTGTTCTGGAGCTGGGAGCAGGAGTTTGAAGTCTTTTTTTCTTCCAATTTTTTTTTTTGTTCACTTTCCCTTTGTGTGTTATTCTGAGGATGGTGTGACCACGCTCTGCTCCTCCCCACGCAGCGCTCGGGGCCGCGGGGCTGTGGTGCATCCTGAGCTCGCCCCAGCGCCCAGAGAGGCAGCCTCTGTGCTGCTCACTGCAGGCAGGGCTGTGCCAGGCCCCAGCTGTCCGTGTTTGCAACTAATAACCTCGGAAGTTCGATAGAGGCAGGATAGGCAGTGGGTTATGACCGTTTGGTCGTTGGCAGAAACCCTCCTTGCTCCATGTGTGGGTTCAGCAGAGGGATGGGCTCAGGCAGACAGGGCTGTGTGCCTGCGTGCGGGGATGCCCGCGGTGCTGTGCTGCTCCTTCCTGCCGGTGGGTGTCGGGGGCTTTCTGGTTACAGCTCAGAGAGTGCTCCTCACAGCGTCCAGCAGCAGCTTCTCTGGGAGCATCTCTGCAGGTCACTGCCCCGGGGCTCAGGTGCCTGCCAACTTGAGAGGGGAGCGTGTGGCTGCTGCGCGCTGGCTGTGCTGGTGCTGGTGTGTGGCACTGTGCCCCCCGGTGCCAGGAGATGGAACGGGCATGCTGGGGCATGTGGTTACAGAGCTCCTAGCTGCTGACAGAGCTGTAATTCCCTAGCTTCACATCCCTATCAGGAACTCCAGCCCTCTTATGTCCAGAAATAGACGGGCTCCCTTCTGGGTTGCAGCCCTGGCACTCCACTGCAGTCTCCCTGCAGCCCCGCTGGCACAGCTCAGCCTCACGAGCTGCTCCCGGCCGGGCCGGGCCCCTCCTCACCCCGCAGAACCACTGCTGCCATCCAGGTTCTGGGTGCTCGCAGCAGGGCCACACCTGGGGCTGTGCCATGGCTCCTTTGGGGCCAGGGGAGAGCTGGCCAGGGGAGATGTGGCCAGGGGAGAGCTGCCTCTTGCTCACCTGTGATTCGGTGTTTGTAGCGGCAAATCCCTGTGCTGATGCTATACTTAATATGCCAAACACATTATATCAAACAGAGAGTTTAAAAACAGGCTTTTGCTGCCAAAATGCTGTACATCAGACTTCAGCTCTGAGTTGTGTCATTTTCTCCAAGGTGAGCATAGGAGCCATCAGTTATGCACGAGGACTGGCCCTGCTGTGACCTTCCTGGGAGGGTGCAAGGGCTCTGCAGGGCCATCAGTGCCACCTTGCTCGAGCACCTGTCCCCCAGGGCAGCTCAGGAAGTGGTTTCTCAGTGCAGGAGGCACTGATGGGGCTGCTGGGGGTGAGGAGAGCCCCAGGCAGCCCAGCGTGCCCCTCTGCCTGCTCTTCCCAGGGCCCGCTGCAGGGCAGCAGTTTTGCTGTCAGTGTGGTCATGCTGGAACCGTGCTTTTGTGTGACTTTTAGCTCTCTCCTGCCTGAGATCCACTCACGTGTTTCGCAGCAAAACCCAGGGCACTAAATGCTCGTGCTGTGGCCAGGGGCCAGCACAGGGTGCTGCACGGCCCGGCTGTCGGTGCCCCTGGTGCCTCCAGCCCTCCTTCTGTCTGTCCTTCTCCTGCGGCGTAGCTGCACGCTGTCAGAGCAGTGCTGGCAGGGCTGTGCTCCCTGTGCCTAACCCGCCCTGCCCCGCAGTGCTGCGACCTGGGCTTCCACGCCAGCCTCGCGCGGACGTTCCGGACGTACCTGTCTGCTGAGTACAACCTGGAGACCTCCCGCCACGAGGGCCTGGACATCATCGAGAACGCTGTGGACAACCTGGATGCGCGGAGCGACAAGCACACCATCATGGACATGTGCAACCAGGTCTTCTGCCCTCCGCTGAAGTTCGAGTTCCAGCCCCACATGGGGGACGAGGTACTGCACTCACTGCTGGCCTAGGGCACCCTGCGCTGTCTCCACATGATATTATTCATGTTTGCTTTCTTAATGAGGCACTCAGCTCATTAGGGCTCCTCCTCTCAGGCTGCCTCCTGCCCTCCGCAGTCAGACAGCCTATGGTTTGATGCTCAGCTGAGCTGCCCAGCAGATTTGGTAGCGGGGCTGTGATTTACCTGCTGTAACTGGAAGACTTCCCAGTGCAGCTCTAAAATGCCGGGTGGAAATGCTTTGTGCTGGCCCAGGTCCGTGGCACTGCTGCTTGGGAGCTGGGCCACGCTGCCCGTGGGGCTGTGCGGAGCTCGTGGGTGCGGAGAGAGCCGTTCTGGTGTTAGGTGTGTGCGGTCAGCGTGTGACCGCTGACTGCTGTCCTGTCTCTGCTGTGCTCCTGCCCAGGTGTGCCAGGTCAGCGCCCAGCAGCCCGTGCAGACCGAGCTGCTGATGCGGTACCACCAGCTGCAGTCCCGCCTGGCCACCCTCAAGATAGAGAACGAAGAGGTAAGGGCTCGCTCTGCACCCGGTGAGCGGCCTCGTGGGTGGTGCTGCTCAGTGTTGGGCGCTCGGGTGTGGGGCCCTTCCAGCCCCAGTGCTGGGAGCTCCCTTTGCTCTCATGCAGGAGCAGGCCCAGCACTTAGGAGCTGCTCGTTGGCCGCTTGCTCTGGCTCCGGATGTCGTTTTTCCTGTCTGCTTCAGAAACATGCTGTCTTCTCTGCCTGATAGGTACGAAAAACGCTGGATGCCACGATGCAGACCTTGCAGGACATGCTGACGGTGGAGGATTTTGATGTTTCAGATGCCTTCCAGCATAGTCGCTCCACTGAGTCGGTCAAATCAGCTGCTTCGGAGACCTACATGAGCAAAATAAACATCGCCAAGAGGAGAGCCAACCAGCAGGAAACCGAGATGTTCTATTTTACAGTGAGTCTCATCTCATGCGATACAGGACGCAAAGCTTTGATTGCCAGGGCTGAGGCCCACGTTAAGTGCTCATTAGTGAAGAGCAGGAACCAATTCAGTCTCTTTGAGTATTTGTCTTCTGTCTAGTTTGGGATTGGATTGCGTTGCACAGTGGCAGGGCAGGACAGAGGGAAGGACGGCCCCGTGTCTGTCCTGTTCTTGTTTTTGATGGAATTGCAGCAGCCAGCCATGACCCCCGGCTCACAGAAGGCAGCAGGAGCAGCTCCAGCCAGGCCCAGCCGATGGCTCTTCTGGAGGCCGGTCCTGGTTTGAACCCTCAGCCAAGCTTTCCTTTTCTGGCCCACACAGCTGCAGTGTGCCCTGAGCCCTCAGCAGGCGTTGCAGGGGCTGCAGCAGCGTGGGTTTGTGCTGTGTGCCCGCTGGGCAGCAGCAGCCCTGGCCACGTGCTTCAGCTCCGCGCTGCTCTCGGGGTTCTCTGTTATCGTGCTTGAAACAGGAAGACTTTAGCTCGTACCCCTCATTAAAATGTGGTTAACAGGCTAAAGTTAATAACATCTTGCGATGTATGTGTAAACACAGAAAGCTTCTGATGTTTTGAACAGCATTATTATTCCAGTTCAGGGGGGAAAAATCAGTGCAGTTTTGGGTTTTGAGTTGTGCTCGGTTCTTTAATTAATTTTGCAAGACTTTATGATTTTTCCTTTTTTTTTTGTCTTTCCTTTCCCACGTCTCCCTCACCCCTGCCCTGTGTGTCTTGCTCTGGGGCATTACGGGGTGCACAGCACGTGGTGCTGCGTGGTCGGCGTTGCCCGGGGCGCAGCGGGGCCGGCTGCTGGGCTGCTCTGCCCATGTGCCTGGAGGCACCGTGCTGCCGGGGTGGGAGAGCTGCTTTGATTTTCCAGGCTGTTCTCAGAAGCCTGACAAAGGACAACTCGCTTTGAACTTTTTTCTTTGAGCTTGTGGCAGGCATTCCCAGGCAGGAGGTGCAGCACCAAGGAGACCGGGCTAATAGTGAGATCCCCAGGACTGTGGCCTGGACAGCGGGGAGGGATTAGGCCGTGCTCCATCCCATGGTGCCTCTGCCGCCTCGTTCGTTAGAGCCTCATTCATTAGAGCCTCATTCATTAGAGCCCTGCAGCCTCCGAGTCCCTGCAAAAGCCCCCCAGGCAAAAGTGTACATCAATTACAGGTGATTATTGCCTAGAGCCTTAACCCACCTTCTTTGTTCTGTTCTTAATTCCAGAAATTTAAAGAGTATCTGAACGGCAGTAACCTTATCACGAAGCTCCAGGCGAAGCACGACTTGCTGAAGCAGACTCTTGGGGAAGGTGAGTGGCGGGGTCAGGTCTGGGAGGAGCAGCCCTTCCCACGCACCGCTGTACGTCTTCCCCTTCCCGTCGTGCTGCTGGCTGCTTCCTGAGCAACTGCTGGCCTGGGGCTGGCTGCTGCTGCTGCGCTTTGCCAGTGACGTGTGAAGTCAGTATTTCCTTGGAGTATTACTTTCTTTGGAATATTACTCTTTTTCCACCTTTCTTTTGGAGTGCACATGGAGCAGTTTGTTTGATTCTTACACTGTGTGTGGAAGGGCTGTGTTACTCCTGCAGCAGCAAGGAGGTTCCCACCCCCTCCAGCCCTCTGCTTTTTCTTTCCCTCCCCCTTCTTCCCTCCCTAGTGCAGCCCTGAGCAGATACAGTATGTTGCCATTGATGCTGTGCTTCTGTGTTACAGATGTGTCAGCAGCCTGGCTCATTTCAGAGGCCCCTTGGCTGTAGGTTTTTGACTTGCTCTAAACCAGAAGTGCAAAATGATCCTTGTTTTTAAAACCAGCTTTTTCGTTGTAAGCTTTTATTACCCCAGTTAATTCCCCGGGTAGGTTCAGAGCTCACGCACACAAACAGGCTCCATCCAGCGAGGGGCAGCGAGGGAGGAAGGAGAGTGTGGCTGCAGGTGACGTCTGTCACCGCTGGGACACTGATGTGCAGCCACGTCCCCGGGAGAAGATTTCAGCTCTTTTAAAGGGTTTAAAGTGAAATGCATTCCTTCTGGTGTAAAGAAGCTGGAGATAAGTTAGTGTCCTGATTCTCCCGCAGGAGAGGATGTATTTGAATTAAAATCCATAAACAGTCCATGGTCTTCTTTTAACAATATAAAAGTTGGGCTCTTCAGAGAAAAATAAATTGTTGGCTATTTTGCTGAATGTATTTTCTCTGCCAAATTCTGGTGAGATCTGGTGTTATGTTCAGCTCACTGCAGGCTGAGCCAAGCCTGAAGGCACAAAGTGCGCACACAGAAAGCTGCAGGGGTGGATGCACGGCGCTCCATGACTGCTTTCTGTCCCCAGCAGTGCCAGTACCCCACGGAGCTGCCCCAGGCCCTCAGCGCCGTGCAGCAGCAGGTTGGGGTGGCCCATGGCATCCATCCTGCTGGGGCAGGATGCGCCTGGCAGGGCCCTGGGCTGTCCTGGCAGAGCCCTGGAGCAGGGAGCTCGTAGAAACAGGCCCGTCTGCGTTCTGCCAGGGATCCCAGAGCTCAGGCAGGCTTGTGCAGTGCATGCAGGGCTAGGGCTCCTGGAGGTCAGTGCGAGAAGCAATTAGTCTTTTATTAATCTGATTGTTTGATCAGTGTGCTGCTCTCACACAGCAGCACTACTGCCATTGGGAGGAGGAGGAGGGTGTCAGTCACTGACCTTCTCTGGTTGTTGTGCAGAGCAGCTGTGGAACGTTTTCACATGGAAACCTTCTGAATTCCCTCCAGGTCATGGCATTGTCCTGCTATGTAGACATTCAGCAGATATTTAGCCTAGAAATGCAGAATGCTGTGTTTCAGTGCAAGCTGATTCTCATTAGGAAGAACTCTGGGTTTGCAAAACACTCGTGTGGAATTCTTTGCTTTTTCAGTGCAGAATTGGCTGCAAGCTTGCTTTCTGCAGGTGCCAAGGGAGAGCAGGAAGGAGGCATGTGTAGCCAAATGCTTCCTTTTATGTGCCTTAGAAAAAGGAAGAATAAATCAGCTTTTTTGGCCTTGGGAGAAAGGCACAAACAGCATGTGAAATGAGTTCAGTTTTTTTCAGTGGATTGACAAATACTTTAAAAAATGAACAGATCTTATCACTGGTAATATGCTGCCATTTATATGAAATCCAAGCACTAAAAATACACAAAGGGAATGAGAATATTGACAGGCAGAATAGTCTGCCTGATGATGATTAGATGGGTTGTTATCTCACAGGAGAAGCCAAGGAGCAGAATGACGCCGCACTCAGATGCTGTTAGTGGTCCTCCATGCAGCGGTTGGGTAATCTCAGCAGCCTCCCCAGGGGCTCGAGCCCTTATCAGACTACCCCTTTCCTATTTGGATTTGGCCAGTCTCCAGCTAGTGTAAATGAGCACTTATTGCAGAGGACCTGCAGTGCATCTGTTTTTTTTTTTGTTTTTTTTTTTCCCCCCAAAATGGGCTTTGTATTGCAAATGAACCTTTAAGGTCAGTAGGAATAGAAGATACTTTCCCTCCCTTGTGACTGAGCCCTGCACTTCCCATGTCTGGTAGTGGCAGGGCTTTGCATAGCAACCGGCTCAGCATCTCCTGCAGCCTGCGGGGCTCTGGGGCACACTCAGCCTCTTTGCCACAAGCAATTAACTTCGGGCTTAGAGAGCCAGAACTGGGGGGTGAGTGCTTGTGCATCTGTGTTTTAAGCCATTTTCTGGTGCCTAGTGCACAGAGTTGATTCCAACTTATTTTTCTTCATAGGTGAAAGAGCTGAATGCGGAATGACGAGGTGAGAAGTTTCTTGCATTTCATCTGCTCTTGGGAAGGGCCTTTGGCTCGTGTTGACCTGGGGAGGGTGGCTTTCTCTGCTGCCGATGCAGCTGGGTGGGGTGGGGGCAGGCAGCCCCTGCTCCCGTCTCGGCTGCGCTGCCTCCAGTGGAGTAACAGGGGAGGGGGGGGTGATGACGAGCAGGCCCCTGGTGTTGCTGCAGTGTAATTTCTAGCTGAGTGGCTCGGAAGTGCCTGGAAGTGCTGTGTCAGCACGGTGCATTGCAGTGCCGTGTAGGCACAGCTGAGGTTGGGCTGTGTTCAGGCAGCGCAACACAAGCGTGTCCGCCTGCTGCCTACCATCCCTGTTCGTTGAAGGACTTTGGTATGTCCCTGAAAGCCTCCTGCCTCTCGCTGCTTTGCCTAGGAGCACAAAGAGTGTTTGTACTTCCAGACTGTCATCCAGCTTCAGCAGGAGACTGTGCTAGGGGTGAATGGAACAGGAAGGAGGCTTTGATCTGTGGCCAGTCCGTAAAGCATCTCCGCAGAGCTCCGGTGGCTTGCTCTGAGTGTGCTGCTTTCACAGCAGTGAGCCGTGGGCCAGCAAAGCCTGCTAACGTCTCCCCAGAACGTGCAGAGCCTCTCTCTGCATCATCTTTTTACAATCCTATTCCAGCATTTAATTCAATTTGCAATACCAGCAAAAAAAGCCCCAGACCTTCCACGTTAGAAGCGCTGGAGCAGGTGGTGGTGCCGGGCTGCCCGTGCCGGCAGGAAGGAGGCAGAGCACGGGGCTGGCGGGGTGCCTCGCTCTGCTGCCTGCGGGCGGGGGTGGGCTGTGCTGCCGAGCCAGGCTGAGGGACGTCAGCTGAGGGACGTCAGCCCTGGGGCTCCAGTGCGAGCTGGCGAGGTGCTGGCAGGACAGAAGGACCTTTTGAGCCCAGCGTGGGCAAGAGAGCAGGGACATGGGCTGAGAAATCCAGACATCCTCAGGTGTCACGGCAGCGTTGTGTTCTGTGCTCGGAGAGGCCCCTGCCTGCCGCAGTGCTGGTGCCCCGGGGCACGTGGCCTGTCCAGCCCGCTGCCCAGGCTGCTGCACAGCGCTGGGGGTGGCGGCTGCTCCCCCTCTGCTGCCGCCTCTCCCAGGCCCTGGCGGAGCTGCCTGCAGGGCTCTCCTGTCTCCAGTGCCCGGTGTTTGCCTGTGAGCTGAGCTCTGGTCCTTTGGGAGCACCAGGCAGGGTTCTCTGCTGAGCGGGCTGACGAAAGCGTGGCACGATCTGACAGGATGTGCTCTCCAGTACTTTGTTTCTCAGGAGTGGGTGCCCATGGACTGGTGCTGGTGGTGCAGGCCAAAACAGTCAAAGGAATGAATAACAGCCTCCTACATGAGGGATGATGGCACAACTCCCTGCTGCTTCTGTTTGCTTTTGTTTCAGCCTTTGCTTTCACTGCACAAAGGAAAACAAACAGGAGACAGTCTCCTCCTTGTGCTGCAGGGCCTTGCTGTGAGTGCAGGCAGGGCCTTGCTGCAGGCCCAGCCGGAGGCAGCCCCGCAGCCCGGGGCCTGCAGCGCGTGGCTAGGCATCGTTTCTGCTCCGCAGCCACCAAAAGTTATCAAGCTGAAGGAGTGGCTATAAGGTACAGCCAAACTGTTGTGTTTAATTAAAGGCAGCTGATTGAGGAACCAGAGCATTACAGTTGTCACCTTCGCATTGTAGCTCTGTGTAAATCATCTGTGCCCATTCAGCTCTGCCCTGTGAGAACTCCTGCATGTAGGCTCCTAGCACTCGTTTTTGTTTCCAGTCACAATCTGTCCTCTACAAATGCTAGTGTAGCCTGGGGTTGAGGGCAGATCTGAAATCGTTTAGAGGATTTATGCCATTTTTCTCCCTCTTCTAGATCTGGTTACTTGGGTCTTAATATCCTTCATTATCAGAAGGAGAAATCAAAATGCAAATTCCATTAGTGGAAGCAGCCAGGCTCCTGATCATGGCACTGAAATAAGGCACTGTTTCCATGGCTGTGTTCCCAGAGCAGTGGGGGTCCGTAGCCCTTGCTGCAGTCAGTGGGGGTTTCAGAACATGTTCCCAGGCTGCCGAGGCCCCTCAGTCCCTGGTGGCAGGGGCCGGGCCGTGCCGCCTCCCAGCGCGGTGCCTCCCCGCGTTGTTCGGTGGAGGGGTGGGTGGCTTTGCTCGGTGTGTTGCATGTTGACTGGGCTCACTTGTTTGTTTGGGTCTTGAGTTCCTGGCAACTTCTTCCTGCCAGAAAGACCAGAGAGCATTCACATCCCCGTGAGTGTCGTCCAGAGGGAAGGTGGCTGCAGAGAGATGTGCCCACTGTCCCCTTTTAGACAATCTGTGAGCAGAATGAGGTCCACGTTGCAATAAGCAGGATTTCCTCAGCGTTTTCCAAGGGCTAACTGTGGTTTGGTTTGGGAGTACCAAGGGATGGGTTGAACACTCCAGCAGCTCTGGGTGCTCTTTCAGGCTGGCAGCGTGCAGAAGTGGTGGAAGTAGGAGGCAGGTGTTAAAAATCCCGCGGAGCACCAGCGCCTTCGTTCTGCATCTGGAGCGTTGTCCTTGGTAGCAGCACAAACACCGGGCAGCGGCTGCAGCGGCTGGCACCTCACAGAGCGGGGGCTGGATCTGGGGGTTGTGTGCACTGGAGACAGCTGTGAGGAGCTGTGCCTAGCAGCTTTATTAATCTCTTTCTTGAATGAAGCAAATTCTGCGTGAAGGAAATTGCTGCCAACCCATCGTCCCTTCAGGCTGTGGCTGCTGGGGTACTTACTGCTTTGTCACTGTCTGGGGATGACTGTTTTTTGTGGTGTCACCTGGGAGTCTTCATGACACCCGTAGGAGCAGCCCCGCAGCTGGCTGTGTGTGATCAGAGTTTGGTGGCTGCCTGACAGGCAAATACTGGGACATCGTGGGGATGGAGAATAATGGGCAGGTTGGCTTGTTGCCATTAAATGTTTCTATTATCAAGATTATTTTTAATCTGTTATTTAAATAGAGGCTGTGGTCTTGACCTTGACTTGCAATTACATGCAGCTGATAGCAAACAGCTGGGCTGCGGCTCTGGGCTGCCTCCAGCCAGCTCCACCGCACGCGGGCACCTTCCAGCCACATCCGAGCTCAGCCGGGCCCTGGGGCCTGCAAACCCAAAGCCAAAGCCAGGCTGCTGGGCCCTGGGGCCTGTTACTTGGTGCTGGGGCCACCAGCCCCAGGCTGTGGGCACATCCCTGTGAGCACCGCGGGCTCGGCCTGGGCAGCAGCAGCCGGAGGAGAGCGGCCGCAGCACCCAGGGCCGTGTGCTGAGTCCTCGCCGCGGGGGTTTCTGTTGGGATTATTTTTTGTTCTCAGTCATAACCTTTGAGATTTCACCCATTCATTGCATTTATGTTGGTGTTTTGTTGATTTCTTTTGTTCCATTTTCTCCCAGGCCCCCATGTCTTCCCCCTAAGCCACAGAAAATGAGGAGACCTAGGCCTCTCTCAGTCTATAATCATAAACTCTTTAACGGCAATATGGAAACGTTCATTAAGGTACTCGCTGGCTGACAGTAAGAGTTTATGAACGCTGTGAATGTAATGGCAGCTTTCCTGTCCTATCTGCCGACTGCTTTCTGCCCGCACCCAGCTGGCAGCCAGTGTCGCCTCGGGGACGGTTCCTCCCGCAGCCACCCCGGCCCCGCTACGCCCGCGCTCCAGCTCGGGGCAGGGGTCCCTGGCAGCAGGGGTCCCTCACAGGCAGCGCCGGGCTGAGCCCCTGCCCCGTGCCGCATCTCCCCGCTGTGGCAGGAGGAGCAGCACGAGGTTCCCAGCCCGTGCCATCAGGCACCGTGACACCCAGATCCGCTGGGCCCCGAGCATGGGGGCCGGAGTGGCAAGGCATGGAGAAAACACTCGTTGCTTTTTTCCCCAGACAACATAATGGATTTCAGGTGGGGAAAGCACTGATGAGTAAACGGGAATTTCAAGGTGGATTTCCCGGGGATGTGCTGGTTAGAAACTTTAACAACAAATCCCCTCACCTTCCCCTTTTGATCCCGTTTTTGGTGTCTTTTCCCTGTGGCAGGAGACAGACAGACCCACGAGCTCCCAGAAAATGTCTCCCAGCTGTAGGGGCTGGCAGCCCTGAGCTAGAGGGCAGCCGTGGGGTGGTGTGGGCAGAGCAGAGCCTGGGGCCCGGCCCGAGGGGTGCACCCAGCTGGGCAGCCACGGCTCCTCCAAGTGCTGCACCTTGCCGTTGCCTGGCCACGAGAGATTTCTGAAGGAAGCGATGCTGTCCCAGGAGCTCAGTTTTAAGCCTGCAGTGAAGAAAACATCGGTGGCATTCTGTAGGGAGCGTGCGGGGCCAGGCACTGCGGGGCCATTCCCGAGGCTGCTGCTGGCACCAGGCCTGGGCAGCGCGGCTGGGGGAGGGCTGGGCTGGGACCTCGCTGAGCTGCCATTGCATCGGAGCGTTCATGGCCTCCGAAAGAGATGCTTACCTCTAACTGAACTCATCCTTGCTTAATCTCTTCTTTTTTTCCTGCTCTGCTGCTTTTTTGTGTTCTCAGAGGAAGGAGGAATGCGCGAACAAGGAACCAGGTATTTACTGGAGGCCCGTCTGTGAGACGGAGTGGAGTGACCAGAGAGATGTAACTGTCCTGGGGCAAAGAGCCAAGAGAGCCCCGAGGAGCATAACCTCCCTGGTGGGGCAGGCACAGTGCCCTGAGCTCCTCCCGAGGGGCGGCTGTGAGGGACGAGCCAGACCCCGCCGTAGGCTCAGGCACTCATTTCACACACTGTAGTGGGGATTTTTTAAATTTTTATTTTATTTTTTAATTTAGCATCTGCTGACAATGGCTCTTTCTTTAGGTGGAAGTATTGTTGTAAGCTCTGTTACTGGAAGCTTATTTCATCAGTCAGGTACAGCACAAGTTTTATTTTGGTCAGCATTACACCTTTGGAACGGAGTCACTGTGATCCAGTTGCATCAGTCCCCTCTCTCAGGCAGACAGCGAGCCAGTCTGTGTCACACCCTTCAGTGAAAGCTTTTGTGAGTCATTGAGTGCACACAGTGTGTTCGGCACTGTTGGATGGCTTGATGTGTGTAACACCTCCTTTTCCTGCCTGTCCTCTTACTAAACTCAATGGCACTGATTTTCAGATCTGTTTTTGCAATCTTTTGTGCATTTTAAGTGCATTGCTATCAACCAACCAATAAATTTTTGCTTTTTTTCCTTCCTTTCTTTCCTGAAGGACTCGGGGCAGGCTATTCCGCTTGTTGTAGAAAGCTGCATCCGTTACATCAATCTGTACGGTAAGTTCGTTCAGGGTCTGCGAGGGGATCGCGCTGCTTGCAGCCAGCAGAGAAACACAGCAGAGGTGCCCCTGGCCCCGGCTGTGTGGGCTCAGGTTATAATTACGGTGGCATTGACTGTGATGTGACGTTGGGTGACTGACAAATGTTTGGGTCTTGTTAGTGCTCACTCATGTTGAATGGCTTGCCTAGGCCCCAGGCCAGCAGCAGCTCTTCCAGCACTTTGATCTGGGGCCCTGGCTGGAGAACAGGAGCAGGGATGGCTCTTGCTGGGCTGTCTGCTTCTTGCTCTCAGAGCACCTCACCCTGGCCGCATCGACCTCTGATTTCTGCTGTTATTCACCAGAAAGTACTGTACAGCCGTCACACAAATCTTTTCCAAAAAATTGTTCTTTTCCAGGCCTTCAGCAGCAGGGCATTTTTCGAGTTCCTGGCTCGCAGGTCGAAGTCAATGACATCAAGAATTCCTTTGAAAGAGGTGTGTTGGCAGGGCAGCGTGTCGGCAGGGCGCGTGGTCAGCTGGGACAGCCATGTCCCCCTCTGCCCATGTGCCTGGGGACAGTGGTGGCACCCTGGGGGCATCAGTGTGCTGGGTGCTGGCTGGGGGCACCGGGCAGTGTGTAAATCCCCTGCTAAAGAGCCCCTGTGAGAAGCTAGGAGGTGCTCTCCCCTCCTGGCTGTCCTGGTGTTGTATCCCTGCAGTGGCTGTCACCCAGGGGAGGACAGCACAGGGGGAGGTGCAGACACCCTTGTCAAACTCTTCTCGTGCTGGGAAAATGCATAGAATTGCCATTCCACGCATGAGGGTTTCCTGAGCTGTGGGAAACTGTTTCCACCAAGTTAGGGGGAAAGCACTTGCTGTGTTGGTCCAGCTTGACCATAACGCTGGAAATAAGAACTCTTCTCTGGGCAGGTGAGGATCCCCTCGCTGATGACCAGAACGAGCGCGACATCAACTCGGTGGCTGGAGTCTTGAAGCTGTATTTCCGAGGACTGGAAAACCCCCTCTTTCCTAAGGAAAGGTTTCAAGATTTGATATCTACTATAAGTAAGTACATGTGACATGTCTTCGTGGAGATCAGGGTAACAGCCGTAAACAGAGGGCAAACACCTGTGCTTTGCAGCATGTGCTGTAAGAAGGGCTTCAGGTCTGCAGTGGGAGTTGTGAGGAAAGGACGTTGAGGGTGCGTGCTGGCAGTGCTGCAGTTTTATCCCTGCCTGGTAAAACTTCTTGCTATGGCTCCTCTAAGATCTAACTGGCGTTGTGAGGATCACCGAAGAGTCAGCGTCAGGCTTAGGCCAGTGAGCTGTACGTGCGTTTGCTGGTTTCAGGAGGGCTCTTCAGTCAGCTGATCAGGGCAGGCAGTGTCTTCCTGCACGGGTCTGTGTGCGTGGATGACAGCTGTGCCCGGGCTGTCGCGTGCTGTGCTGCTGAGACCTACGGGGTTTTGCTGCTTTAGCTCAGTGTCTTCTGCTAAACAAAGTAGAGGTCAACACCTCATGGCTACTCAAAAGGCTTCTCTGACCCCTGAGGTCTGCAAAACTTCAACCTCATGCAGTCAGAAGTTTGCAAAGTACTTGCTGCTTGCTTTTCCTGCTCCATAGAAAACAAACTGCTCTGGGATATGAGCAGAGGCAGAAGCAGAGCTTTTTCATCATGTGATGTCTGGGGTTGATTTCAGGGAAGAGCCTGGTTACTCCTTGTTCTGTCCTGAATTCTCCTCCCAGCCCCACTCATTGCTCCGTGATGGCAGAACCAGGTCTCCCAGCTAGGCTTTGTTTCTTTGGTACCGTGTAGTGATGATGTTTGTTTATTGGCAGGTCATGGAAATTACTCCCCTAGGGCAAAGGAAAAAGGCAGAATGAATTCAGTGCTTTGGGGACAACGGAAGAGCGTTGTGCACTGTGGCAGCAGGAGGACTGCATTTCACAGCAGAGATGCTGGGCTGTGTGCATCGCCTGTTGGCACGCACATGGCTCTGGGGCTGACTGGGGAAAGGCTGTGCCCTCGCTTGGCTGTCACTGCTCAGGGCTCCCTCCCGCCTCCTAATGTCAATGTGCATAACTGCTGGAGATTTAGGAATGTCAAGACAGACAGATGGTATCTCGAGGGGAATGACGCAGGGATGGGCTTGTTCCAGGAGGAGAAGAATGTTCTCTTATTTCTCAGGAACAGTTGTTTTATAGAGTAGCTTTAGGAAATTTGCTGTTGCCTTTCAGTTTTGATGTGTAAAGCAGCACAGCACGCCTGCAGCACTGCAAGCAAAGGAAGCTATTTCTGCAGCAGGCTCCTGCCCCAGGCAGGGAGCTCGTGGGGCTGCAGAGCGGGCTCCGGCCACCCCCGGGCTCTGCAGCAGCAGGAGCAGAGCTGGGACGCAGCCATGGCGCAGGAGGGGTGCCTGGGGCTGTGCAGCCAGCCCTCAGGAACGCCGGTTTGCACCATTCGTTAGGCTTTGGGAAGCTAACGTGCAAACATAACCGGTTGACTTTCTGGGGTCTGCCCCTGGGAACCGTGTGGTTCCTTGCTGACCTGGTGGGGAACGACAACAAAGGAAGGACTGATTTCTCCTTTTGCTGTATCGGGGACTGAGAGTCTGGGCAGAGACATCCCTCAAGTGCACAGAAAGTAGGTGGGTAGGAAGGGCGCTTCACTTGCGAGGGTTCGTTCAGGGGTGTGCCTGTGTCATGCAGCAATGGGTGGTCACTCCGTCCATGCCTCTGAGTTACAGCCAGCTGAATCATTTTGGCAAGCAAAAAGGCAAGTGCTTCAAGACAGGGTGTTGCTCTGGGTTTCAGGACAGATACTTATTGTTGTAGTGCTTTATCCAGTGTTTGATTTTTTTAATTTATTCTTAAATAAACACAAACTGAAGAAATAAAGTACCAGTAAACCATAATGGGATGAATGCATTCCTCAGAAGGAAAAAAAATCCCCAAACAAAATGTTACAAAGATTTCTGGTTTTGGACTGAAGCCAAAATTGCTTCAGCGTTTTCGAACAAATGGCAGCCCAGCTACGTGTTGTCAGGGAATTTTGTTTTGATCAGCAAATGTCAGAGCTTGAGCCAGCACGGAGGAAGCAGCCCGGCAGTGGTGCGGCTCGGCGGGCTGCCTGCCCTCGGGACGGCCGTGGTGCTCTTTGCCAGAGGGCAGAAGTGAATCCGAAAGTGCCAACTCAGATTAAATTCTCATTAAAACCAGTGGAAAACTTAAGCAGAAGGGCTGAGGAAGACCTGATGGTTAGACCCGTGAAAGAGTAAAGCTAATAAAAACCTCATTTTGAAATCTGCCTGGAACACCAAATGGTGCACCGTTTTCCAGCACCAAGTCAGCTGAAGCTTTTGAAAGTGGAGGGGTTGTTGAGTGACTAAATAATGCATAAACAAGCATTTTAAAAATGAAACCATGGAAATGTGGTTATTTGCTGTTTGTGCTCAATCCTGATCATACGTAGGAATGTGTGCTTCCTCCTTAGGGTAAGCCAATGGATTGAATCGGGAGTTGCTTTCCTTGCACAGTGGGCTGGTAGATCTGGAATAAGTCCCTCTGGTGCTGTGTTGTGTGGTCCTGAGAAGTTTTAAAGATGTGCTTCCTATCCCATGTGTTCCAGAAACCGAGAATCCCACCGAGAGAGTGCACCAGATCCAGCAAATCATCGTCACTCTGCCCCGGGCTGTCATCGTTGTCATGAGATATCTCTTTGCTTTCCTCAATCAGTGAGTCTCTTTCTTTGTTCCTCTTTCACCAACTTGCTCGTTGCCTGCCTTTATTTCAGGGCTTCCCTGTCTTTGTTGCATGAGTTGTTTCTGGTATTGCCCCACAGAGTTGTATTCTGCCTCTCCCTCAGCCTTGCCTGCCCACGGCAGTGTGTCCAGGGAGGGTGCACAGCTCAGTGAAGATCATGTTTGGCAATGAGGGGTTTGGTGGGAGATTTTTCTGAGCTAACAGGGAAAGGGGGGTGCCACACCTGCCTAACGCGTGTGCTTGCAGCTTGTCGCAGTACAGCGACGAGAACATGATGGATCCCTACAACCTGGCCATCTGCTTTGGGCCCACGCTGATGCACATTCCAGATGGGCAGGATCCGGTGTCCTGCCAAGCCCATGTCAATGAGGTCATCAAAACCATCATCATCAACCACGAGGGCATCTTCCCTAGCCACAGAGAGCTGGAAGGACCCGTCTACGAGAAGTGCATGACTGGAGGGGAGGAGTACTGGTAAGCAGCAGGGGCAGAACTGTGTTGCTTGCAGAACCCCCTCATTGGGGTTATCTTCTCGCACTGTAAATTAGGAGTGAAGCTGTGACAAAAAGCAGCGCTTTGGCTTGGTTCGTGGTAAACAGGATTGATTCCAGGTCTATGAGTGTGGGAGAAGGGCAGTGGGGAGCAGATCCCTGAGAGGATGCAGTGTGAAGAGAGCTTTGGGGAAGTTCAGCACTGGGGTGGCTTTGCCTCTGCAGAAGCAGCATGCCTTGTTACATTTGTTTCTGGTAAACATTACAAATTAGGTATGCAGGAGATGAGGATAAAATGCTAAAACTCAATGTGAATGAGGAAAAAATGTTATCACTTATTTTTGTTTTGCCAAATATGACTAAGATGCACGAACAACAGAACATGAAGTTCTGGGTCTGAGTATTGTGGTGCATGTGTCTGCTCTTCTCAAAGCAAATTCAGAGATTCGCTGTGATTTGAGTGTCTCAGTCCTACGAAAATGGAAACTAGAACTCCTGCAAGTGTCACTGGGGCCAGGTTTTCCCTCAACAACTTATTTTTGTGAAGTGTCTTGGGAGCGGCCCCTCGTTGTCTCTGTTAAAGCGCCGTGTGCTTGTTTCAGCGACAGCCCCCACAGCGAGCCGGGCACCATTGATGAAGTCGACCATGACAACGGCACGGAGCCACACACCAGCGATGACGGTGAGCACAGACGTGAGCTGCAGAAAACGGGCTCTGTGTTGGGAGGGCTGTGCATGCAGGACAGCGCTGTGCACTTTGCCCCACACCACTTCACGCGGGGCTGGCACGTTAGTGGCAGTGGTGTTTCTGTGTGGTTGGTAGTGCACGTGCAGATTAATTAATATTGCTGACAGGTTCTCATCATGGGATGTGCATGAACCTTCCCTGCAGTCTGGCTCCCTGGGAGGATGCAGGGGCTGTTTCTGTGGAGCTCACGCTGATCACAGAGGCGAGCACCAGGCCGGGGCACTGGCAGAGCTGGACGGGAAGCGTGTTTGTTACAAGTGCAGTGCCCAGAGCAGAAGGGAGCGATGGGCAGGGCACCTGCAGCCCATCCCAGGCTGGGGGCTGAGCTGGCGCCGCTGAGAGGCAGCAAATGTCACTGCACGACAGCGGCTCTGTTGTGGGACGGTGCTGCCTGGCAGGGTGCTGCAGAGCTGAGTGCTCCTGCCCTGGTGTCCTGACAGCTGCCGCTGCCTCGTGCCCCTGGCACAGCGCGGACGCTCCCCAGCTGGGCAGGCTGTGCGGGGATGCAGCGGGGCCAGGCAGCCCAGGGCTGCACAAAGTGCTTTCTGTGTTACACACAGCCAGGAGCCGGCAGGACGAGGAGATGGAGGAGAGCAAGCTGCCGTTGAGCCAATTTTGTGCTTGGGTGATCACATTAATAGCTCTGATTGGAGTTTCTGGGTGATTAACTGCGGTGCAAGTGTGGAGAAGAGCAGCTTTATTTTGTGCATTTACATGTCCCTTCTCTCCCTTGCCCCACGCACCCTTCCTGCTGGGAGGCTCAGTGTCTTGCCATGCTCAGAGCCCTGCTGCCAGCTCCCTGCTGCGTTTCCTCCAGGCCGCGTTCCATGGATCCTGCAGTGACAGGCAGGGCAGTGTGGTGTTCATGTTGGGGCAGCCGTGTGTCCGGGAGGGACAGGCAGCATGCTGAGGTGGCCTGGCCCCGGCAGGCCGGGAGGAGGGCAGCGTTCGGTGCAGTGTCACCCATGTGCTCAGCGGCTGCCGCTCCGTGCGGGTGCCGCACTGTGACGCTGAGCCCGCAGTGCAGGACAGGGCAGGTGGAGCAGAGCGAGTGGCCACGGCTAACGAGAGCACGGCAGCTCTGATGAGCGGGGCTGATCTGCCCTGTGCAGCTCTGCCGTGCTCCCGGTCCTTCTGTCCCTGTGGGCTGTGAAGCAGCCGGGTCTCCATTGAGCTGTGCTAGCTGTGTGCTTGCTGGCTCCAGCGCCATCGGAGTGGTGGCTGCCTCCTCCTGAGCCTGGGGAGGGAAGGGAAGGGAAAGGAAGGGAGGCAAGTGCAGAGCTGCCTTCCCTCCAGCGAGGAGCGCGGCCTCCCCCTGGTGTCCCTGTGCTCCCAGCTCTGCACAGAGCTGCCTCTGTGCCCCAGGGCTGCTGCCTGCAGACCAGCCGTGCTGTGTGCCAGCAGCTCCCACCCCCTGCCCCGGGCCGGGGCTCTCGACCCCTGACATGCAGCTGTCCCAGCCCTCGGGGAATGCCGGCCCCGGGCTCCTGCTGTGTAGATCCCTGATGTGAGGTGGGGCACGGGGCAGGGTCTGCAGCGGGCACGTGGTGCTGAGCAGAGCCAGCCACAGCTGCTGTCCTCGGCTCTGTGCAGACCCCTCCAGGGGCATTCACTCCTCATCAACAATTCAGGCCAAGGCCTCTCCAGGGTGAGGGAGGGAATTGAGGAGGAGCTAAAGGGGGGCTTTGGGCGCTGTATCTGACACAGCTTGACAAGATCCCAGTCTGGGAGATAATGGCGTTCTGTAACCAAAGAAATCGCTTTATTGGAAAAAAATAGGAGTGCAGGCGAAGATGCCATATGCATGCAGGGAAATTTCAGCTGCTCCCCATCTGGTTTGCAGCTTTTTGTGGTTTGTGAGTCTGTGAGAAATTCCAGGAAGGCTGGAAGAACAAAAAGAATGGATCAGTCTAAAAATAAGATGGGTTGTGCTCAGTGTCTGCTGCTTCTGGGGAGCTAGGGCAGCAGGGCGAGCTGTGCAGGTGAGGTGCCTCCTTCTGGGGTTGGTTGTACCCCCGTGGTCGTGCACTGAGCTGTTCTGTCTGTGTTGCTCTTCCTTTGCAGAAGTGGAGCAGATTGAAGCCATTGCAAAGTTTGACTACGTTGGGCGGTCTCCACGAGAGCTGTCCTTTAAGAAAGGGGCCTCGCTCCTCCTGTACCATCGGGCGTCAGAGGATTGGTGGGAAGGGAGACACAACGGTGTGGATGGTCTCATACCCCACCAGTACATTGTGGTGCAAGACATGTGAGTAAAGGCTCTGTGTGCTGAGCTGGGATGTCAGCATCTCCTACCTGCTTGAGGTCCATCTTCAGCCACCTAAACAGGTGGTCAGATTTTCCTGGGTTTAATGACTTTGGTGACAAATATGGATCTGTTCTGGTATGCCTGTCCCTGTATTGGCTTAGACTGTTTCCAGTTCCGGCTGTACAGCCCAGCCCTAAGTGCTGTGTGCCTGCACCCCGCTGGCTGCTCCGGGAGCTGTGCCGCAGCCCTAACGCCGTGCCCCGTGCACACAGCACTGCTCGCTGCTCACGCTGCCTGCAGCAGGGCCCGGAGCCCTTCAAAGGTGCTGCCTCTGTTGTAAGCACTGCACCCAGATTCATGACAATGGCAGCAGGGGATATCAGTGGCACAGGGAGTGTGGAGATGAGATTCTCACTCTCTGCAGGCTCTGGGTTCTGCCTGAAGTCATGGCCTCTGTCTGGCCCTGGACATGGAGCAGTGATGCTCAGACCCGCGCTGGGGCCGGGACTCCCTCTGCTGGGGCTGAGCCGTGTTCAGCAGCCTGAGCAGGGTCTCCTTTCCCAGGGATGATGCCTTCTCTGACAGCCTGAGCCAGAAGGCGGACAGCGAGGCGAGCAGTGGGCCGCTGCTGGATGACAAGGCCTCCTCCAAGAACGACATCCAGTCCCCGACAGACCACATCGTGGACTACGGCTTCGGCGGAGTCCTGGGCCGGTAGGGCAGCTCCCCTTGCTCAGCAGCACGTGCAGGGAGAGGCAGTGTTCAGGGCAGGGCGGAAGGGAAAGCTCTGCCGTGTGCTGCAGAATGCTGTGAGCACAGAAGGGGGTTTTGTGTGGATTGCTAATGTAGATCTTAGCCTCTAAAAATGACACAGTGCTGTCCCCTTCTTGGCTCTGGCTAAAATGTCTGTCTCCCCTCTTGCTTTAGTCTTCTGGAGCTGGCAAGGTTGAGTCCGATCTGTTGTGACCTCTCAGAGCTGAGAGGTTGCCTTGCAGCATGCACGCAGGCGCTCCTCTCTGCCGCCCGGTGACGCGGTGTTGTGCTGGATTCTTTGCAGAGTGAGGCTGAGGTCTGACGGCGCAGCTATCCCTCGCCGTCGCAGCGGGGGGGACACGCACAGCCCGCCCCGGGGGCTGGGTCCTGCCATAGACACTCCTCCTCGAGCAGCCGCCTGCCCTAGCAGCCCCCACAAAATACCTCTAAACAGAGGCAGGATTGAGAGCCCCGAGAAGCGCAGGATGGCGACATTCGGCAGCGCGGGCAGCATCAATTTCCCAGACAGGAAGGCCTTGTCTGACGGCCACCCGCTGCGGCCCGCCTGCGGATCCACCAGGCACAGTAGTCTCGGAGATCAGAAATCCCTAGAAGCAGAAGCGCTGGCTGAGGTAAGAGGGTGGCGAGCGGCTCTGGTGCCCCGGGGTCGAGAGGTGGAGCGCAGCTCCCGGGGCGAGCGCAGCGGGGCCGCGTTGCTCTGGCAGCACCCGGAGCGGTGCCGCTGTGCCTGCGGTGCCTGACAGCTCCCAGCACGCAGCCTGCTGCTCCCCGGCCTCGGGGCTGCTGCCTCCTGCACAGCCCTGCTCCTTCCCAGCTGCAGGCAGCAGTGTTGGACCCTCCACTGCGCGGTGCTGGCAGCCCCTGGCTGCCACGGGGAAAAAGGGTGTGCCACCCCCCCCGGGCGCTCCATAGAAAGGAGAATTGCATTGAGAGTCAGCATTTGGCTGCTGCTTAGTGCCTGTCAGCCTGCTGCTGGCTGTGTGCAGGAGCTCAGGACGGCACTCTCGTGGCAGCAGGATGCCCCCAGGCACACAGCCCTGCAGCACTGCTGCCGTGGGCTCATGGCACGCATTGTGTGCGTGGCCTTCACACAGCTCGCAGGGCTGCCCCGCTGCTGGGCTCAGCCAGGCAGCACTGCGCCCACCGGCCCCTGGGGGCTGTCCTCCCACGGCTGCAGGTGCCTGTGCCCCGTGGGGCTGGTGGCAGTCCCTTTGCCGGCAGGTCCCAGGAGGTCCTAGCAGGTCCCAGCAGGTCCTGGCAGTTCGGCGGTGGTGGCGCTGGGACAGCCAGCACTGCCCATGGGGACAGAAGGGTGGGGACACTGCTGCCCGCCACATGGAAGGAGCTTCTGTGAGGTGTGGCAGGTTGTGTGCAGAACCAGCTGCTTTCAGTGGGGTGATCAGTGAGAGTAGCAGGAAGGAAGGCCTTTCCCTGTCCTGTCTGCTTTCCCTCCAGCCGCGCTCCTTGCTCGCTTGCTCGCAGCACGCTGCCCAGCTCCTCTGTCCACCCGGAGCTCCTGGGGCGTGAGCCGCGGGGGGACCCGGGCTGCAGCACCACGTGCCCCATCTCCCTCACCTTCTCTGTGTTTTCTAAAACCTGGAAAGGATTCTCACTCAGCTGATGTAAACAAACATTTACCCTGAGGTCAGTGGGACCAAGCCTGGTAGTCCGAAGGCTTAGCTGTGGGAGAATTACTTCCACTCACTTTCTGCACAGTTTAATGTAATTAAGTGGAGCTAACTTGATAATTAATTCCCTTCTGCTAAATGTTTTCTGAGGCTCACCAAGCATTTTGTACACATGAGAAAAAGGGCTGGTCTACACGAGGACAGAGAGGAGTGCTAACCAGGGTTACTTTTCTGCCATTGATTCAGTTGCCATGGATCACTTCCCAGAGGGTCTGAGGTCAAGTGGCCGTAACTCAGTTAGGGCTGACTGAAGTGAAGCCAGGTTAGGGCCTCTCTCTTCCTGAGTGGGAGGACCAGAAGCCCAGTTGTAGGCAAGTTACCAAATTGGCTTTAAATCAGCACTTTCCTTTGACCTGGGCTCCCTTTNTCCCTGCCATGTGGGGAGGGCCCGGGCTGCCTCCCCCAGCCCCGAGCACCCCGTGTGCCCGCCCCACGCACATGGCTGTGTGGTTCTGCTGTGTGTGCCATGTCCTGGGCGGCACATGGGCAGCAGAGGCCCCGTGCCCTGACTCTGGGGGCTGGGGGAGCTGTCCCGGCCCTGAGGGTGTGGGCAGAGTGCAGCTACCAGGGATGGTGTCCCGGCACCACGGGTGCCATGCGGGATGCGCTGCTGCTGGAGCTGGCAGCCCAACGCCCATCCCCTTCCGAGCTGTGGAGCACCTTTGTGCTGCCGGAGTTGGGCTGTCTCCCCCACAAGCTCCTGCTTTGCCCAAGGGCCCCCGTCCTTGGCCAGAGACCTCTGAGCACACAGGGCTGGGGCACCTGGCGGGGCGGGCGCTCACCTGGCTTTGCCACTGCGGTTGGCAGGACATCGAGAAGACCATGAGCACGGCGCTGAACGAGCTGCGGGAGCTGGAGCGGCAGAACACGGCCAAGCAGGCCCCCGACGTGGTGCTGGACACGCTGGAGCCCCTGAAGAACCCCCCGCTGGGCGCCGCCAACTCGGAGCCCGCCAGCCCCCTGCACACCATCCTGATCCGGGACCCTGACGCTGCCATGCGGCGCAGCAGCAGCTCCACGGCCGAGATGATGACCACCTTCAAGCCCGCGCTGTCGGCACGGCTGGCCGGGGCCCAGCTGCGGCCCCCCCCCATGCGCCCGGCGCGCCCCGCCGTGCAGCACCGCTCCAGCAGCAGCAGCAGCTCGGGGGTGGGCAGCCCCGCCGTCACCCCCACCGAGAAGCTGTTCCCCGGCGGCACGGCGGACAAGTCGGGCACCATGTAGCTGGGCACCACGGAGCCGGGCACCACGGAGCCGGGTACCATGGTGTGTGGGGGGGTGCTCCCCGTCCCGCAGCCCCGTGGCAGGAGGAGGCGGCAGGTCTGCGTGTGCCGCTGGAGAAGACACGTTCCACGTAGAAGTATATATTAAAGTGTACAGCATTTGGTGACTTTTTTTAAAAAGTAGATTTACCTCAGAAACTGGCTCTGAAGTGTCCTCGCTGCAGACGCCGGGCCGGGTCGCTGTCTCTGCGGGCTGTGTGCGCGGCAGCCGGGCTGCACCCTGCGAGGCCGCTGCTGGGAGCTGTGCCCGCCCCCGGCCCCAGGCGCTGCGGGGCAGAGGTGGTGGCACAGAGCCCGGGGCGAGGAGCGGCGGGGACCCCTCGGCATCAGCAGTGGACGAGGCCTGGTGGCAAACCGTGGGAAAGCATAACTGGAGTAACTCAAACAGGGCGAGATGCTTCTTTTCCCTTGTCCCTTTCCCCATACCCTTTGTTTTTTTCACCTGTTGGTATCTCAACCAATGGGACTGAGCAGGCAAGGAGGCTGCGGTACGGGACCGTTGCTTGGGTGCACACGAGGGTCTTGATTCAGATTGTGTCTTCTTGCATGCACAGCATGAGCCATACCTGACCGTATCAGATGTCAGCCCAGCTGATGGGGCGGCATTGTGCACTTTCTGTACTGTACTATATAATACAAAAGCTGGAGTTTATGCAAAGGAATTTACATGTTGTTTTTCCTCTAAACATTTAACCCAGAGAAAAAAAAAAAAATGCAGAAAGAGCTGGGGATTGCATGGTACTTTGTCTGATAACCAAGTCTCTGTGACGCTGAATTCAAGACACTCTGTGCTCCTCCTGCAGTCTCCCTGCCTGTGCAGGTGGCTGTGCTCCAATTTGGTCCCTTCCACAGCATCGCTCCCACCCTGTGCTCCCAGCTCTGTGCGTCCGCCCCTTCCTCGTGCCTGTCCCCAACCCGCAGCCCTCCCACAGCCCCCCTGCCCTCCCCTGCAACCCCTCTGCCCCCCCCTGCCCCCCCAGGCCCGGGGCTGCAGGCAGCAGCGCGGTGCTGCTCTCGGGTGCCCGCATCGCTGTGCTCGCTTCCGTGCTGGAAAGTAACTGTTCAAGTGTAAGCTGTACAAAAATAGGGTAAGAGTAGATGAAAGCCAACGCCACTCACCAAATCTTTGCACTTAGTAGGTAGCTCAGTGTAAAAATAAGAAATAATGTTAAAAAAAGAAATAAAAACCCGGAAACGTAACCTTTCAGTGTACATAGTGGGGGAGAGTCCTATATGTAGTGGTTTGTCATTGTTCCTCCGTGTAATGCTCCGAGGGAAGTGGTGTCTGCGTGCTGTCTGTTAACATAGGTGCCATCTGTGCTGACCACCGCTCCTTCATGGACGTTGACTTCTGTCATGGTTTTCCCCTTCCCAGACCCGGACGGGCCCGAGGGCAGCGCCTGTGGCCGGGCAGGGGCGGGGGGAACCCGGCTGCAGAGCTGCGAGCCCCTCCCAGGAGCTCCTTTCCGTCGAGTTCTGGAGAACAGCCCCTTTGCTCTTCTGTTTCTTTTTTTTTTTTTTTTTTATTTTCTTTTGGGGATGACTTTATAGCAAAACCCCCTTTTTTGGTTTTTTTTTTTTTTTTTCCCTATCTTCTTTTAAAGGTACAGTACAAATGCCAGTGTTTTTCTATTAAATTATTGCCTTTCGTTTTCTTTGGTTTCGTTGTGGGTTTTTAGTGCAGTTGTTTCGTTATCTGTAAGTGCCTTTTTGAGCACCAGAACAAAGGTCCGGGGTCGCTGCCCCCTCCGCCGTGCTGCGCCTGCAGCCCTCCTGGTTCTGATGGAACAGGAGAGACCGAGACGTGTTGGTGAAGAACGAAGCACCCCTTTTTAACGTGTATTCCAACTGTACTTTTAACTACTGGAAATTTAGGGGGAAAATGTATTTTTCTGTAACGTGGCACAAAATCCAACCCCATCGTAGGAGAACCATCCCTGGAACCTGCTCACCTCTTAGCAGTGACGTTGTCCGGCTCCTCCACACCGCTGTGAAGGCTGGGGGTGTCCCCAGCCCCGGCCGTGCT
>WBMW01002306.1:53907-96462 GCA_013396635.1 Penelope pileata
CTGGGCTGCCGGCCGTGGGGGCGCGGGGGGAGAGGCCGGGGGCAGGAGGTGCGGGGCACGGGGGGGCTGCGCGCTGCCCGCCGCCGCGCGTTGGGGCTCCGAGCGGCCCTGGAGCCGCGGATTTCCGAGCGCGGCTCCCGGTGAGGGCCCGGCGGGCTCCGCTGCGGGACGCGGCCGCCAGAGGGCGGCGGAGCCCCCACGGCCCCGAGCGGCGGAGCGCGCCCGGGCCGCTGCCTGCAGCCGCGCTCAGCTGGGGCCGGGGGATCCCGGGCCGTGTCCCGTGCTCCCTTCGCTGTGCCGTGAGCAGGGCCGCGGGGTGCGAGCACTGCGCCCGTACCCACACCGACAGCCCCGAGCGTGCACCCCACGGAGCGGGGCGGGTCCTGGGGCTGCACGTGGCATCGCGGTGCTGTGCAGGAGGCAGGAGGCAGTGCTCGGCATGTGGCTCACCTGGGCTTGGCAGAAGGAGGTGCCTGGCATCGCGGTGCTGTGCGGGCACTGTGTGGTGTCGGCCACGTGGTGCTGTGAGCGTTGAGGCCTCGGGAGGGAGCACAGCGATGCTGAGTGCGGCTGTGCCCCGCTGTGTGTCTGTGTGCACTGAATGGGAGCGCCGTGGGGAAATCCTGGCCTCTTCCAGCGGTCTCCTGGGTAATTAGTTGCCAAGACATGCTCTGAGGGTAATGCACCTTTTGCTGAGGTGCAGCCAATAATTCTGTGCAGGAGTTCCTGCGTGTGCGTGAGGATGCCCTGAGGGCAGCCCACCAGCAGCAACAGCCATCGGTGATGAACAAAAGAGGACACCAAAGTGAAATGGAAAAGAAACGGTGGCGGAATGTGGAGAGATTGATGCTGGGAACCTGGGCTCAGGGTGCAGCAAGTGCCTTCCGCTGACTGAAGCCAAATCAGTGATATATTTAATTTGTCTCCCCTGTTTAAAGACATTGAAGTGCTTTTAGCAAATGAGGTAAAGATTTTCCATCTCCCTTTAAAGCCAGAACGGAGCAGTGTGCCATGGCACGTCCCAGGCCCGCAGCGAGCGCATGACACGGGGCCGTGTGTCCGTCCTGTACCCTGCACCACGGCCACAAGCCCCAACGGCCCCGAGAGCTGCGTGGTGCTGCGGGGATGGAGCGTGTTAATTACAGTAATTGCATTGTTTTCTTTGAACGTCTCCATCCTGCTCCCCTGGCATGGGGCCACCTCCATGGGGGAGGCTCTGCGCTGAGCTGGGAGAAGAAGTTTTCCCCGCTTTTGTTAAAAAGAGAAATAAAAAAGATGGTTGATGTCCCCTGACAGGCTCCCTCTGCACAGACCTCGCCCCGATCTCAGCAGGCTCTGGGGGCTGCAGCACTCCCCATGGAGCTGTGACCCGGGAGCGGTGCTGCTGGGGATGGCACGGTGCAGCCACGCGCCCACCCCTGTGCTGTGCCCGCAGCGTGCGGCTGCGCAGCGACGGGGCCGGGGCTTTCAGAACAGCACACAGTGAGCCTTGCTTCCTGTAAGGAGCTGAATTAATCTTGGTCAGCTTTTTTGGGGAGCAAAAAGAAAAATCATTGCCCCTAGGCTGGGAATAAGCTGCTGGAGGCGATCAGCTGGGAAGGAACAAGGGAGCTACCCGGCACCCAGCGCTGCGCACAGCTCGTTGCTGCCGTGGCTCTTGTGTCAGAACAGCTCGGAGCTACTGGGGTGATTTTCACACTTATTGGATCAGAATCAGTGTCTGAAGGGAGGTGTTGTGTGCTCAGGCCACAGCTCCGGCGTCACCAAGCCCCTGCTGCTCTCGGAGCTCTGCAGGGCCCCTGCCCAGGGCTGTGCTCCTGCCGCAGAGCCGTGCTGGCCGCGTGCTGCTGCCCTGCCTGGCCAGCATCGCGTCACCATGAAGTGCCCAGATGGATTTTGCTCACTGTGTCCATCTCATAACAGCTCAAGAGAAAGTTAAATATTATTCCTGGCTGCTCCAGATGCTCACAGCAGCGTTGCGATGGAAGTTTCCATGCCGCTCTTTAGAGCTGTGACATTTTTTCCATTGATTTACATTGGCCTAAAACCGCTGAAGTAGGCAAACAAACCTGGGAAAGAGAGCGGGCTCCATTTATGCTTTCGAGGCATTTCTGCAGGAGGGGAGCAGGAGCCCAGGGTGCTGCGGGACGGGCGGCTCAGCACATGCTGGGGCTCAGGGGCTGCTCGGGGCGGGCTGAGAACAGCGAGCGCATCGTGGCAGCGGGATTCAGCTGGCTCGTTTGTCTTGCAAGGGGAAGGAGAGGTGTGATTAAAAAGCTTCCCAGATCTGAGTCCTTTGTGCTTGGATTCTGTAGTTCCCTGGGAGGCAGCGAGGCCAAACGCCCCCGGTGCCTCCTGGTGCAGGAAAGGACACGGCAGGAGCAGCTTTGCATAATCTCGTTTGGCCCATGCCATTATTTTTAATGAACCATGCAGTTCGCGCCTTGAAGTAAGAAGGGAACAGAGGAGAAAATGTCCCACTTGTGATAGCTCGTTCTGTCTCAGACAGGAGCAGTTTGGCAGAAGCAGCAGACAAGAAGAAGCTGGGAATTAGATATCGACAGTGAGAACAGGAATGTCCCAGATTTCCTGCCTACAAAAATGGAAAATGCTGTCTCTGTCTCTGCTGAAGGAGCACGAAGAAGGCGAGCACACGACAGTGGGGCACTCCTCCAGCACACAGGGGTGCCAGCAGGGTGCCAGCGGGGTGCCAGCACGCTGCGGGGACAGCCGGGTCCCGTGGGGGGGACGGCGAAGTGCCCGTGCTGCCCCGGAGCCGTGTGCCAGAGCTGTGCTGCGGGAAAGAGCGGCCGAGCTGTCTGACACGGTGCCATCCTGCCAGAGAGAGCTTCTTAGGAACGTGACACATGTGTCTCATCTCAGTCCTTCAGCCTCGTGCCCCTCGAGTCTGTCTGTGCTTTCCCTGCCGATGGCGGCCCTGAGCCCTGCTCTGGGTGGCAGCGGCTGATGCAGGCCCTGCACTGAGCGCTGCCCAGGCAGACCCGGCCCCGCTGCCTGCACCCCTCCCTGCGGGACGTGGAGCTGCCAGGGGCTCCGTGCTGTGCTGGGAGGGAGCGCCTGGAGCACGGCAGCAGCCCTCCCTGCTGCTGCCCCCTGACCCCCCGGTCCCGTGCTCTGTTTGGCTTAAGAGGTCGCACACAGCGTTCGATGGAGGGGGAAGTGGTGCCGCACGAGGAGGCCTGATGTGGGGGGGACATCGCAGACAGATCCCCGAGGTTAAACCCCACGTGCTCAGCGCTGCGGCCGCTGACACAGCGGATGTCACCGAGGTGCATTCGCCTGGAGCAGAGAACTGGGGCAGGGCTGTCTGACTGGGCACTGACAGCCTGCCGGTCCCTCTGGGCAGCGCTGAACGGCCGATGACAGAGGCGGTGCTGGCTCCGTGCCAGCTGCCCCCCACTGCTGGGCCCAGCAGCACGGCCCTGGCGCTGCGCCCGGGGCCGCCTGGAGCCCACAGCTGGCTGTGTCCGTGGGCTTTGGGTCGATGCTGTGTTTGGCTCAGCCCTGGAAGGGAGCTCTACAGAGGAGCGTGGGTCTCAGCCGCGTCTCTGGGCCAGAACCCGTCCCGGCGCCCCGCGGGACGCTGAAAGGCACCGCGGGAGATGGGTGCGGGAACCCCGGACAGCACTGGGCCCTGGGGAGAAGTGACCGTGTTCAGCACAAAGGTGGGGAACGAGGGAGGCGGAGTCAGGCGTTGCCGCTGTGCAGGCCAGCAGATGGAAACGGTAACTGTGCACCGTGCGTGGGCACACACCGCTGCCCGGCCGCTCCCGCTGACGGTAACAGGACAACGGGCCCTGCCCGCGGCCGGGGCCGCGCTGCGGACTACAGTACCCGGCGGCCCCTGCGGCCGGAAGTGCGGCCCAGCGGCGGCGCGGGGCGCGCAGCGCGGGGGATTTGGACGCGGCGCCACCTCGGCCCGGGCCGCGGAGGGGTGGGTGCGAGGGGAGGCGGCCCTGGGCCGCCATGGCGCTGGCCCTGGCTTTGGCGCTGCCTGAGCCGCCGTGGCCGCCCAGTCTGTCCCCGCTGAAGGTGCGTGAGGCGCGGCGCGGCCGGGGGTGGCGGGGGCACGTCGGTGTCGGTATGTCGGTGGCGGGTGAGGCCTCGCGCGGCCGCTCCGCGCCGCTCGGGGCTGCGGGAGGGGGAGGCGAGACCTCGGCGCGGGCCCGGGCCCGATGCCTCCCCCCCTCTCCACCCCTGCCGGGCCGGTCAGCAGAGCCCGCCGCCCCAACCCGGCTCTCGTTGCAGGCGGTGGACGACCTGCTGCGCTGCGGGATCTGCTTCGAGTACTTCAGCATCGCCGTGATCATCCCGCAGTGCTCCCACAACTGTGAGTACGCGCTGCCTCCCCCCCGCCGGGGCCGCCTGCCGCCGTGCCTGTCACCGCCCGGCCCCACCGTGCTGTGCGGTCACCGTGTGCCTGCGCTGAGCTGCTGGGTGCTGCCTGAGCTGGGGTTCAGTGAGGGTCCCGCGTTTCTGTGGCTCGAGAGCAGCAGCCACCCCAACGCGTTGTTTGTGGGGTCTGTAGCGGTGTGTCCCAGCCCACCTTCCCCGTGTTGCAGGCGAGCAGGGTGGCTGTGCTGGGCCTGGTGTGCTCTGGCTGCGCTGTCTCTGTGTGTGGTGCCAGGGCTGGGCTGGGAGGGCAGGCAGGGGCCTCGAGTGAGGGAAGCACATCGCCTTTTCCTCACATTAAAGTAAACACAATTGTTTTGTTCAGGAGCAGCAGCACTTCCCCTCCCTCCCACGAAGGAGGGCCCTGTAGCTAGGCAGTGTGGCTCACCTGGGCTTGGCAGAGCCATAACTGCTGCGAAGGGCACGTTTGGGGCAGGGAGTGCTGCATGGAGGCAGTGTCACAGCCCTCCTGGGGCCTGGGTCGGTGTCCATGGCCCCAGCAGTGCCTGCAGCCTCCTTCCACGTGCTGGGCGTTCTGTTCTCCCCTGCAGTTTGCAGCACACTCGTGTTTTCAGCAGTCAGTTGAGATGTCCTGCGGTATTTCTGACCAGGTTGGCTCTGTGTCATCTCCTCAGCCCAGTGAGGTTCTACACTTGGATGAAAGAAAGAACCCTCTCCTGTTAATGGGTGGTGGTTTATAGACAGGTGAAGAGGAGACACATCCACACTTATGCCAGCTGGGAGGCTTCAGCACTGTTGTGTGCCCTCAGAAAAATACCCGTGGCTCTGAGCATGGTGCGTGGATCAGGCTGGCACTGCCTTTCCTCGTGCCACAATCATCCTGTTCCTCTTTCTTCTTAGAACCTTGCCACTTCCAGTCTGAATTCAGTCGAGACAGTTGCTTGCTGGCAGGGCTCTGCATGTTTCTACTCTGTCCCTGTCGCTGAGCACCCAGGGCTGGCTCTCAGGTTAAGTTCATACCCGGGGCCTCTCCCCTTTCCCACGCACTGAGATGTGCTGCTGCACAGCCCCGAGCTGATGTGCCCCGTGGGTTTGGCCTGTAGCACAGGTGGAAGCAGGCTCTGCAGCCCCGCTTGGTTCTGGGGGTCTGTGTGTCCCGCAGCAGGCAGAGACTCCCCCAGAAGCCCTGGGAAGGGCTGGCTGGGAGCTGGGGGGGCTGCTGCACCCACAGGGGTGGAGGTGAGGGGCTGGGGCTGGGGTCGGGGCCAGCTGTGTGCAGGCACTGGGAGCCTGGGGGCTGTGTCACCCCGAACGCGCTCCAGCTGCTCTGTGAGCAGCTGTTGGGGGCTGGCACGCTGTCAGGTGGTTTGCCTTCATACAGTTAAAGATGATTTCTTTTTATATGGATTTCTGCTCCATAGCACACCTTTATTATAGGATGTGATTTTTGAACTAAATGAATCATGAATCCATCCGAATGCTCAAGCCCTGAAGTAGGGCAGTCACGTTCCTGCTGCTGCTTGGCCTCTTTGCGGGCTCTGTGAAACATGCCAGCCTGGCTGGCTGCTGCTGCGTGCTGAAACTGCCCAGCAGAGAGCCAGCAAGGGAGGTCTGCTGGGAGGAGTGGTGCTTTTCGCCTCTTGGAGTGGTTATGGAAGCTCGTGGATGAGTACAGAGGGTAATGCCAGGGATTTACTGTGACAGGATGAGGCTGCTGGTGTGTTTTGCCTGGGAGGCTCTTGAGGGCTCGGCCCTCGGTGACGGTGTGCCTCACTTTTACCGGGAGCTGGCTCTCACTTGGCATTCCAGTACCGTTTCCCACTTTGTAGCCTTTTTCCTCAGTCAACAGGCTGCTGTTGTTTTTCAGAGATTCTGGGGAAAAGTGAGGGTAGAGAGGTTGTGTGGGGCACTTTCACTGTGCCGAGATGAAGGCGATTCTGCCCTAGCCATGCAGCGTGCTGCTGGGGGTGGGGCAGCGGGCTGGGCCGGGCCTCCTGGCTCTGCTGGGGCAAAACGCACTGCTGCTTTTGGCAGAGGGGCTCAAAGAGCTGAGAGATGCTTGCGTTAAAGGTCGCCCTCTAGCAAAACCAGGCATATTTCATTCGATGGAGAAATGGTATATCTTCAGTATTGGTATGTTGTGGCGTTGTCTGCAGATATAGATATGAAAATACACTGATGTATGTGTTTGCATGCGTGTATATGAAAATAACAAGCATGTGTTGAACTGCATTTGAAAGAAGACCTGTTGAAGTTCTTTGTTTCCTCTTTCCAGATTGTTCCCTCTGCATCCGCAAGTTCCTGTCCTACAAAACGCAGTGCCCCACGTGCTGTGTGGTAAGTGGCTTTCCTGTGTTTGCAGACTGCTTTCTTTCTTTACCGATCTCAGGACGCTTTCTCTTTGGACTATAACTGGTGCTGGTCATATGTTGCCACCTTTCCTTTCAGTAAGCAGCTCTTTGCCCTAAGTGGGGTGCTCTTCTCTCTGAAACAGGTGCATTTTGGTTGTATTTTCAGTCACAGAAGTGTGTGGAGCATCAAAACTCAGTTTTGGCTCAGAGCTGTGCATAAAATCTGCTGTGAAATGTTCAGTATTGCCTCCTGATTTGTTTAAAATAGGCCAGCATTTAAGATGTGAGTGCTGAAATTTAAGCGCTTAAATTTCCCAGGATTGATTGGCCTCACTGCCAATTCCTGTGCACCTTGAGAAGTGCCTGCAGAGCTCGCAGCGTCCCAGTGCACTGACTGCAGGCCCCGGGCAGCCTGCTGGGGCCTGGGTCGGTCTCCCTGTGCTGTGCAGCGGGGAGAGCAGGAGTTTGCCGTGGAACTGGGGGTGAACGTGCCGAGCACTGGAGGCAGGTCTGGCCTGCTCTGCAGGTGGGTGGCTGGTACCATCCGACCTGAAGGCCCTTTCTGATTTGAGAGCACACAATGCAATTTATTCTAGGCCTTAATCTAACTTTTCATCTTATGCCAAGTGTGTTTTATTGAATCCTTAAAAATGTTAGGCTGCCCGAGAGCAATCAGTGGTGCTTTAAGAGCATTGGCAAAATGGAAGATGTTTTCTTCTGTGTTTCTAAAGCGTCAACCAGACCAGGCTTGTCAGGACTGGAAAACAGCTCTATCTGCAGCTTTGTTGGTTTTTAAACATTGAAACAAGTGCAGGCTATGTGATGTACATCTCGGGGAGTACATCTCACTGGTGCCTTCTTGGAAATCACAGGGACTGTCGGAAGCTGGGTTTTGACAAAAGAAGAGCAAAGAGGAAAAAACAAAGTTAAAAACCAAGTTATTTAAAAAGAATGAATTGAATGTATAAAGCCATTTCATAATTGATATTTTTTCCATAATTGCCTCAAAGAGTAACATGTTCTTCGTGTTTCCATTCCTTTTTAAAATTCTCACCACATTCGTGGGATCCTGGTTTTGATTTCCAGAATGATTAGAGCTGGACTGTAGTACAACCTTGTTGGAGGCCAGGAGCACTGGGTTTCGTTCTTCTAGCTTTCAGCTTCGCTTTTATACATTATCGATCCCTTGCCAGACCTCCAGTCCTCATATGTTATTTTAGACAATTTTCAGGAAAAAATGCTTATGCTTCATGTGTCTTTATTCACATAATTTGAGGAGGTGGTGGTTGAAATATAGATCCACAAAACAGATTAGTGCTCACTTGCACAGTTCCTGGGTACGTGCTGGTTTCACTGTATGTGATTATTTGTTTTTTTCCCTTCTCCTTTTTTCCTTTCTAAATAGGCAGTCTCGGAATCTGACCTGAAAAATAACCGGACATTGGATGAGCTGGTGAAAAGCTTTAGTTCTGCAAGGTACGCTGCGATTTTGTGAACCCTGTCGCTGGTTCAGCAGTTCAGAGGGCAGGTTTGACTTGATTTGTTTGTATTCGTTCATATTTTGTGCAACATCCAGTGTCTGCTCTTGTGCTACTAACTGAAATTCAGCAAACAACAAAAAAAGACTTCTAACGTCTGTATCCTAATAATAAAGGATTTGATGAAGGTGAAGACCTAAATGGTATGAGACTGTGTTAACTGTGGGACACAAAAGACTCGACCATGTGATGCGTTTTGAAAACGTGAATAATTAAATTGTATAATGACAAATGGGTTGAAGTGGTATAAAGGTGGTACCTTAGGATTTATTGTTACTTTTTTCATAATAACCTTTGTGTTACAGTTATTAAGGGTACAAACAGGCCCTAAAGTGAATCCAAGTATCGGAACAGGGGGAAAGACCTGTGTGGAGTTCTCCAGAATCAAAAAAGCCTGTGCACTGTAATAGCAGATGTGGTTGTCATTCAGGTTTAAGGCAGGGGGCTGTATTTGGCGACTTTTTTTTTTCTGACTATCTTCCAAAATGATGTAAAGGTCTGTGTCCTAATCTTTGTGACACTCTAGCTACTGAGTTCCATCCATCCTGATACCCACCTGTACACTTGAATTTTACTTTGAATTTTGGCTTCCTTTGTTCCTTTGCTTAAGGCTGATGCCTTCTGAAATCCATGGAAATGTTTTTGTGGTTTTCTGTATGTTTTTTTTAATTAGGGTTTTATCTTAAGGGCAATACTGGCTTATGCTACATACCTGAGGGTGCCCGGGGGAGCAGTTGCAGCCTTCTTGTGGTGCTTCAGCTGCCTGCGGTGACCTGCGCCCCATCAGAGGAGGGGGGTTCCATCTCCGCACCCAGGCAGGGGTCCTCGTGGATGAGCTGAGCAGGAAGCGTGAGGAGGGAGAGAAGAAACTCCGGTGTGAGGGAGAAGTCGAGTGAATAGTTGCAGCTCTGGAAAATCCTACAGTTTCCTGGCTGAAGGTTACTGTCCTCTCAGGTGGTGTGTGTTGCTGGTGTGAGCTCATTTTGCTTTTGTTTCAGGTTGGTTGCTTTGTTAGTAACAGTCTCTTCCAACTTGTATGAAGTCAAGCAGATGTCAGGAGTTACCTTTTCTGGTGAAAATAACCGTAATAAAGGTTTTCTTCTAAGATCCTTCCTAAGTGTGCAGATGGAACTCTGAACAGAAAGATTTTGTCCAGTGATAGTGGTCCACTTGAAGTAATTGGATGAGAAAAACGTATGTGTTGAGGGACCACAGGTGAGAATTCTCCTGGATAAGAGAAGTAATGCAGCATTGTGCTTTCACCTGCTGTTCTGTTTGATCTTAATTCACTTTTGATCTCATCCCTTTAAAAGACAACACAATAAACATGGCTTGGTAAATGCTTGCCCCAGCAGATATGGCATTTCTTGTATGACCTCTGTTTTCTTTTGCTTGGAAGCTGCTCTGTGATTTGCTAGGTGTTTTGTAGGTGTTTCTATAGCTATGGGAGACGACTCTTGTCCTTTACTCTGAAATGAGCCTGCAGCTTGAAATCAGTGGGATTCTTGGCTTCGTGAGCATCAGGAAGCATAGTTTGTTATGGCTTTGTTTCTTAAGAGTTTCTGTGTGATGAAGAACTAATCTTTTGTATGGCCACTATTTAATGGATTTTATTTGGAGAATTGAAGTTCTGCGGTTCCAGTATTTTAGCTTGAACTCTGTCTTTGGCATTTCCTACAAATAAATGGATTCCTGTGTGTTTTTTTTTTTTTTTTTTGGTGATGTCTAATTTTGTAGGGAACGGGTAGTGCTGACTTGGATCCATTATGAAAATGAATCTTAAGCGTTAATTTTTCTTGACTGCTTTAATGGATCAGTATAAATCTTACCAGAGTGGTTTAATAACCTTTCCTTTTGTGACCTGGAGTTCAATCAATTTCTCAGCATGAAGTTGGATCAATAAACCCAAATTGGTAGTGTGCCCTGTTCCTGGCTGGGGGAGGTGGGGCAGCCAGGGCTGGGTTCCTCTGGATCTCACTAACAGCAGATGGCTCTGGCTGGGTGACTGCTTCAGTGAGACAGAAGAGGAGCACAGTGAGCAAACTCAGTGTGGCTTTGGGTGCTGGGCACCCTGCCTTGGTTCCTCTTGGCCTGGTGCTGCAGGCGCTGCAGATCGCCCTCCATTAAGGGAGCACCTGGCTGCAGGGTGCTAGGTGCCATGAAATCACCGGAGCGCTGTTGGTTTCTGCCCTAGAGGTGCTGGTACAGGATGATTCTTCTGCTGGCCTCCCTCTTCTTCTCCCCATCCTCCCCTTTGTTTCCCTTTGGCCCTCCCCAAAACAAGCACAAACTCCAGGATCTGATTTTTGAAACGTGTGAAGCTCTTCAGGTCCATCCTGCCTGGACTTTGAGCCTCAGGTAATTCAGCATTTATGAAAATTAGGTATTAAATCTTTTTGGTATTTCAAAAAATGCAAATGCATTTTTGAGTCAGGCCTGTAGGGAAAGAAGACGTTTCTGTTGGGAGTACTTAGTGAAGTAAAGGCTGTGCTCCAAGGTCAGCGTGTGCATGGGAATGGAAACCATTCTAAACAGACCTGAGTGCTGGCCCCATTTATACTTACGCTCACATTCAGCTTGTGTATTTGCAGAGTTGGAGCCTTCCTGGCGCTGTGCTCAGCGCGTGTAGCCGTGGCAGTGCTGCTCCCCGCTCCGTGGAAGCGGGGCTGTCCGTGGCAGTCCCAGTGCTGTTGCCCTGTGCTGGGGTGGAGGAGCAGTTCTGAGCTGGCTTCAGGAGCTCAGAATCGCCCGTGTTGTGCTTGGGGACGCATGAGGATACCAGGCAACAGATGTGTTAAGGAAGCTCTTATCAATGCAGCCTGTGGGCTCTTGTTGTGGGCAAAGAGCAACCTTTGCTCCGTTCTCTCTGCGAGTTGTGCTGTGCAGAGCTGATCTGCCTTCGGTCAGGGCAGTGCTGTTTGTGCTCTCTGTCCTTTGTGAACAGCGTTTTTATCAGGGGCAAGGAGACCAGCTGCTTCCTAAACAATGAGTGTAAAGACTTGCAGCTGTGTTGAAATTACTTCCATCGTCCTTTAATAAGGAGAAGCTGGTGACATAAACTGTCAGTTTCAGGATGCTGTGGTGCCTCCTGGGAAAGGAGCGTGGGGAACATGTGAGGGAGTCTGAAGCCTGGAGGAAAGGTAAAGCGCTGTGCAGCTTGGGCTTGGGGAGCGCGGTCAGCAGCGAGCACGTGGGGAAATGCATTAGGCAGTGAGTATGTGCAGTGAGAACATCAGCAGGAACTGGTAAATGCAGGCAGCGGGCTGTGCTGCTCTGACAGGAGGAGCAGCTCTCAAAAGCAGAAGAAAATGCACTGAAAGGATGAGGGAGGGCAGCTGCATTCTCTAGATGAAGATGATAAGGATACAGGCAACTAGCTACATTTTCTGATACTGTTACTATTTGGGCTGTATCTTTATAGGAAATCTAAGGTGATGCGATGCCAAATGATTGCATTTGGGGATCTGTTTTAGGCTGTCTGAGCTGTGCAGAATTTCTCTTGCTGTAGCGTGGGATGCGGGGCTGTTTTGTCAAACGTGGCTGCTTTGCCAGAGGAGCAGAGTGAGAAGACTGAGTTTGTTCAGCTGCTTCCATGGCAGGCTGCCTGGGGGAGAACCTGGGGAAGGCTGAGGAGTTCTGCACAACATCGTGACAAGTCCTTGGAGGCTGCAGTTTGCTGCCTCTAAGCTGGTGAATGTTGTACATTTACATAAGGTATTTTATGTGCCAGTTATTGCTGCTAATGGCCCTGGTTAGCAACGCTGTCAGAACTTTCTGGCACTTTGGGATGAAATATGCCCTTTGGATACAGCCAACACGGAGTGGGGCTGTGTGCAGGCACGCTGTTTATGTTCCCATTCTGCTAGCTCCTGAGCTCCCCGTGCAGCTGATCCTATGACAACAGTAGCTAGACTCTGTGTCCGTGTCAGCTGGGGAATTAACCTCCTTGAAGACTTCCAGTCCATATCTAGGCATGAGCAGACAGAAAAACAGAGTTTTGCTGCCACGCTTAGTTGCGCTTGTTTGTCCTGCAGGAAGTCACCGTGCCCCGGGATGCGTGTGAATTGCTGCTGACCCCTGTGGTCGTGGCATCCAGTAATCCAGGAAACTTAAGCTCCAAATCAGGCCTCTGAGTCTGGCTCGAGTGTAACCACTGCAAAATGCCCTGGGTGCTGAGCTGGTTGTTCTGTTTGTTCACCAGGAACCGATCCTAAACCGGTGTCACTGGGGCTCACCCGGTGACGTGCGCACCTCCTCCGAGCATTCCTATCTACAGAGTTATTAGCTAGCTCTTCTCAGGTGTGATAAATCTTCACCTTAAAAGACTGATGGTTTTTCTAAGTGGTTACCTAGTGCTGAAACATCAACTGTAAAATCTGAAAGCACAGCCGTGCTTCAGACTTTGTGGGGAAGAAATAACATTATGGCAGTGCCCGTTCTGAGGTGTGTCACCCACAGTCTCTTGCTTTGCTACAGAATATGAATAGTAATCCAAACTGAGTCAACTATTTTATATTTTTTCTGAGTTAAACACTTTGCAAGTTGAGAATGTGGACCTGAGTGTCTCAGGGGCAATGCTGTCCCTTCTGCAGAGGCTGCAGGAAGGCTGCTCTCTGGCTGCTGGTTGGAGCTTTCTCCCCAGCTCCTCGCGCTGTTGGGCACGGGGATGTTGGAGCTGGTGCTGTGTGTGTGGCAGAGCAGGGAGGCCATGTGCTGGAAAGTTACCTGGTTTGGGAGCTTGAGGGAGGCATGGAAATGGAACTCAACTCCCCAGCTGTTCTGCTTTCGTGGGTGCCTGAGGGCAGCTCTCCTGCTGGTGGGGGCTCCCGGACTCCCCAGCATCCTCAGGAGCTGTCCCTCCTGGGCAGTGCCTTCCTTGGCTTCATGTGAGGACAGAGTCTGTGCTCTTTGGCTGATCCTCACTGAAGCATGTGACACGTAGCTGGGATTACCCGACTCCATCTGAGGAGCTGACAAGCACTGGGTTATTGCCTTTGGGTTTCTGTTGGGCTGGGTGCACACTGAGCAGCTGTGCCATGGGGGCCCACAGCAGCAAGGGACAAAGACCCTGGGAACTTCCTGGTGAGCCTGTGTCATGGCTGGTGCAGCCCTGGGGGCACTGTCCTTGTCTGTGGTCCTCAAGTAAGAGGGAGACTTGTTGTTCTTTATTGTGTTCCATGTGATGTGTTGCCGCTCATTACATTTGCAAAATGTAATGTAATTTATTTTGTTTATAAACTGGGAAAATGATTTTTATATTCTGTAGAGCATGGTGATGCTGGACTAGGATGCTCCTGGTTTGTGTGGGCGAGACGATTCCCAAGTGCTTTGTGTTAGCAACTGGTCAGTGGGGAAGGAATGGAGGAGAAGCTCCAGCTGTTTTCTTCCTGTTTTCTCTTCAAAGGAAAAGTTAACAATACTTACAGATGTCGCTAACTACATGTTATCTTCTGTGTACTTCTAGGCAACAGCTGGTCCAGTTGGTTTTGGATACTCCACTGATTTCATCTCCGTTGGCCTGTAGCAGGCGTTCAGTTGGCAAAAGCCAAGCTAAGACTCCAGCGTCTTCGCCAGTTTTAGACAAAGAGGTGCCAGTGATTGACAGTTTCTTGAAAAAGGAAAATGTTTGTACCCCGACAAAGACAGATGGTCTGGCAGGAACAGATTGGAAAGTTTGCAAATCTGAGAATCATCATAACCTCTGCAGCAGTTCTCCAGAGGCTGATGGCAACGACTACGAAGTGGGGTCACAAGAGAGTCCTGAGTGCACCAAAAATTGTGAAAAGCCATCTACATCTGTGATAAAAGTAGTCAACAAAGGTGAGATGCTTGATTTTTGCTTTTGTTCTGCTTGCTTCCTCAAGTCCGTGGTCGCATCTGGCTGTATGCATTGGGGTACCACCAGCCTATGGCCTCCATCTGTCCTCCCCATTGTTCTGATGCACAATTAGAGCGCTGCCGTGCTCAGATGCTCCCTGTCTAGCTGGGCTGTGCTTCATTCAGATTACTGCTACAAGCATGTTCTTGGTGAGGAAGGCTGGGCTGATACCAAGTAATTAAATGGAGTTTGACTCTTACAGATGCCTTTTGTATGGAGTAACAGCTCTGAAAAACAATAGTTGCGCAACAAATTTTCTCAGGAAAAAAGTGAAGTCCTTTTCTCTTCTCCTCCCCCTTAATGAGCAGACAGACAACACTGACATTTGTTTTCTCAGTAACCAGAGGCAAGGGGTGTTATGTTTGGTGTTTGAGGGGTACAGCCACAATCAAAATGGTCCTGGTTCCAGTTTTGTTAATGTTCCTATTATTCACTCTCCACAAGAAAGTGATCTGCTTTGTTCTCTAATCATGCGATGTTAAGATTAATTTATTGGAGCATGAATACCTGACTCCGTTTATGCTAACCAACTACAATAAAATGGCAGTATCTGCTTAGTTTTGACATCACAGCAGGTGTCTTTTCAACTAAAAGCCTGAGAGAATCATAGAATATCCTGAAATGGAAGGGACCAACTTGGAGCAGGTTGGAGTAAAACACTTGTACTTAATAGTTCAGATTTATATGTTCTTTTGTTTAATAATTTATTTGACTGGAACTCAGAAGTTCATATTTATTCATTAGCTCGGTAAATACTGCTTAAAATGTAACACAGCTAAAAAGTAGTCCTATGAAAATGATGTGGGCCTAGCCAGAAGGTATGTTTTCTAGTTCTATGCATCAGACTTGCTCACATCAGTACTTTAAAGCTACTATGAGATTTTACCTCTCATTTATTCTTAAGCAATTGAAATTGTCACTTGCTGGCCGTTTTATGACCTTATTAAATCCTCAGGTGTGCATTACATTGAAATCACTTCCACAAGTGCAGGGTAGCTGGTCAAAGAATATAAATGAGAAACTCAAAGAGGCAATGCCAAAGTTGTTCTAGAAAGTGTCTTCTGTTGCTGTGTTAGGAATTGTAATGTTAAATAAAATAATAGAACGCTCATAACTATTGTGTTAATGTAACTGACCCAATTGGTTGTTGTAAAGCAGTGTTGCCAGATAACAACCCAGCAAAAACTGAGATGTTTTGCTTCTCTTTTTTGAATCCAAATTGACTTTCTTAATACTAATACAAAGGACAGTGGTTAAAGAACCTGTCTCATACTGCTCATTTCAAGTTAGCCTTTTGCTTTTGACAGGATGTACAGAATGTAATGGCAAAGACAAGTATTCGCAAGCGGCCTTTACAGGTGGTGCTTGTGAATGTGATGCCAGGAGGATTCTGACGTGGGTGGGAGCACGCTGTAGGGCATTTGGGAGCCTCTGGGCAGAGGTCACAATATCAAGTTAGAGGTGCTTCTAAAAAAAAAAAAAGAGGCATGACTGGATCATAGAATTCCTGTAAGGTTAACCATCTCCTGTATGGATGTGATTTTGAGACCTGTAGATTGGGGAACGTGGTGTTAATATGCATAAAATTTGTGCTATACTGCTGTGTCAAAATAAAGAAACTTCTTTTATTTAGGAGTGAAATGTTGCAAAAATGAAAGGCGTTATCTCAGAAATATTCTTATGTTAGTCCTGAAATTTCTTTGCACTATGAATATTATTCTAGAACTTTAGTACAGTTTTCATTCCCTCTGGCTGCAGGGAAGAAGAAGAGGTGCGTGATGTTACATAGGGGAATAAGTGCTCTAGAGTAAAAATGAATGCTAAAAATGAAGGCTCTGGATAAATGTGCCTTTGTTAATTTAAAAACAAACAAAAAAACCCCTGAATTTCTGGATTTTCATTTTATTCAGTCAGCAGCTTTTCAGATGGAACAGCTTTGGCTTTTGCTGTAACATATGTACTGGTAAAAGCTTTCTGCCTTGCTTTCAGTGGACTGCCCTGTTTGTGGAGTTGCTATTCCAGAGGAATATATCAACAAACACCTAGATGGCTGCTTGGCGAGGGAAGAGAAGAAGGACCGCCTCAGAAGGTAAGAAACAACCCAGAACTTGTGTGCATGGAGCCGTTCTCCTGCACTGCTGAAATAAGAAGTACTGGCTGATGGGCTGTAATGCAGTGGGCTTCGCTTGTTTCTCGGTTGCCTATAACGTATGTCAGTCTAAAAGCACCATATAAATATTGTAGTGATGATTTCCATCTTTCAAGGAAGTATTGCAGATAACTAGCAGAATTACTTTTCTTTGTTTCTAGTGACAAGAAAGCTCTGGATAATGTTTTTAAAATTAATGTCAGTAGTAAATCCTGGTCTGCACGTTATTGTCATCGAGTTTCCACTCAGTAGCATTACAGTTCTGTTAGGTAACACCTGTTCCCATTTCTCATCTGGTGAATGAATGGTTTCTTCTGGTTCAAATGGACCAAAAGAAAATTGCTTCACTACCTCTCAAGTTAAAAAGTAAAAATTGTACCTTACTCTGCTCACTGTGGTTCTCTTCAAATTACTCTAGTTAAGCTCTCTTCTCTTAATTTTCACATGGTTTGTGCATGCCTTTGCCTCCATGCTCCCACCCTAGAATGCATAGCTGCCATGTTCACATCGCAAGTGCAGACTTCAGTCTTTTTTACTTAGCAGCATGAACGTAGGCCATTATGATGAACTCATCAGACTTACCAACTGTGAGGGCCTTTTCCTGGGCGCAGTTCTACTGCGTGGCTGTATACCCGAGTCCTGTGAACATTAAATTAGGAAGTAACTTCGTTAAAGCTCTTCATTTGCTCAGTCACACTTACATTGCAACCTATAAGCTACAGGATTTTGAAGATGAACGAGTGGTGAGCTAACACAGAAATCTGACGTTACATTTTAATTTTCATTTGGGGTATTTTTACTGTTTCCACTGTTCTTAATGAATGAAAATAAAAGCCAGAACTTTCTTTGGTGTAAAGCCCATGTCCCTAATAGAATTTAAAATTCTGCTTATTTTGTCTAGACTGCTTGGAATTTAAGAAAGCATCCTGCAGGATAGTGTTCCTGAGGGACTGGCTCTTGTCTATGAAATGCGGCTTTGGCAATGCGTTTGTTTTATGGCAGTGTTGTTTGGGTTTTGCTAGCAGCACATCTCTAGCTCTTTGAGCAGCTTTAGCTCTTTTTGTCCTGAAGTTAGGAGCACACAGGCTGCTATCTTAGCAGTTGGGCAGTATTTCAGCAGAACTGATCATTCAGTCCCCAAAACCTCCACAGGTGTAATTATAACAGGTAAGCTAGCTTCGGAGAACACTGCGTTTTATCCAGGATAGGAAGAAAAGCCATCAAGATTCCGAACTGCTGTGAACTGTTTTCATGCAGCTGTCTGCTTGCAAAGCTGTCGGCATTCCTCTGGGTCCTGCTGCTGGTGGCCTGCAAGATGTACAGGGATTTTTCAGGAATTTCAAAAGATTTGATCGAAAGGCTAAGTGTATTTTTACAGGACTTTAAATTCCAAGTCAGCACTTGGATTCTTAGTGGAGGTATTAATTTAAAAAAAAAAAAAAAAAAAGTTGATTGCTTTTCCTTTTGCAGTTCTGCTCACAAAAGGAAGCCTATGCCTAAAGTTGTTTACAACTTGCTCTCTGATCGTGAGCTGAAGAAGAAACTGAAGGAGCACGGACTGTCCGCCCATGGGAGCCGTCAGCAGCTCGTTAAAAGGCACCAAGAATTTGTGCATATGTATAATGCTCAGTGTGACTCTCTAAGTCCCAAATCGGGTAAGGCAGAAATTCTAGCAAAGTTTTTATCATCTCAAGCACTTTGTATGCATGGGGCCGTTTTCTACATCTCAAATTGCGTCTTGCTATATTCTATTTTATAGAAGATGAAAACATGCTTCTCTTTGAAGACGGCATTAGTCATCTCTCAGCTCCGTTCAGCAAGCCATAGCAGTAATGGCACAAAAACACAGATGTGTGAGAGACTTGGGATTTCTGGCTGTATTGCTTTGTATCTGATTGGCAGCTGAGGGCAGACAGCCCTTTGGGAGCAGTCTCTGGCAGGGCCAGTCGTGGTGCTGCTGTCTGGGAGCAGCGCAGCCGCTGGGTGCTTGGGGTGCTGGTTCTGTGGCAGTGCTCAGCCCGCTGCTGGCAGGGGCTGCTCGTGGCATTCCAGAGGTTGTCGATGTGTTGGTGTGCCTTCAGGGCTCTGAGCAGCTGGGACGGGGAGCAGATGGTGTGCGGGGGGTGAGGTGGCCCCCCCGATATTCACATGGGCTGTGTGCTGCTCAGCTGCAGCAGGAGTGCCTGGGGGCAGCAGCACGGTGCTGCCTGGCCAGAGCCTCGTGCAGCTCCGGGGTGCCAGGGCTGGAGCTCTTGCAGCAATTCTGTGCTTGGTGCTCGTGATGAAGCAGCACAAAGCCCCTGTCTGCTCAGTCCATCCGAGCTAGTCCTGCAGGACACTACAGGGTGCTTTAGCTGGGATCTCCTAAATAATGCAAAGCTTTTATGGAGTTCTGGCTCGGTAACTGTTTATGGAGGGTGAGCTATTAAACCTGCGTGCGGGACACAGGCATGCATTTTCAGTGGCAGCAGTGAACTGAAGGTCACAGTAAAATACAAATAGTTGAGCTTCTGTGGAAGCAGAGGTGCCAGATTCCTGGATTTTGCTTGAACCAGTTTTGAACAGGTTTTATTCCTCCACAGCTAAACAAGCTCCTTGTTCTCGGGCCACTTCACTCTAGGGAAAGTATTTGTTTTGGTAATCTGCATAGCTACCTGGTCGCTCTGTGACAACGGTTACGTGTAAAATCAGTCTGTTAAAGGAAATGTCAAAATAAACCCTGCAGACAGTGCCATGCCTGTCTGTGTGCTGCTGGGCTGGCTGCCTTCACGGCCGGGGTAGCTGCAGTTCATCCCTGGGCTGTGGGAGCTGGACAGGAGCCGCTCAGTGCTGCTTCGGAGCTGCTGCTGGGAGGCAACAGTAAATCAGCGGTGTGTGTGTCTCGTTATTTTAACCTCCCCTTAAAGATGCATTATAAAATGGAAACTTTTATAAAAGACATGCCTTGTGCTGCAGTGTGATGGAGAAAGAGTCAGATAGGATTCAAAAAGACTGCGTTTGTCCATGACTTTCATATGGTGGAAATGAGGAGGGCCCTGGGTGGTGGGAGCCAGCAGGGCACGGGGTGGGAGAGTGGGGCTGGGTGCCGGCAGGTGTGTCATGGGCACCAGCGTGGAACTGAGCTGTGCGTGGGGCTCGAGGCTGAGTCTGTGCTGCTGGGAAGCTGCTGGGGGTTGTCTCTTCGTGATTTGTTAACAGCAGCTCTGTTCAGTGCTGTTGCGTTCCTGACAGCTCCTGCTCAATGATCCTTTTCTTGTGTTTTTGTACAGTTGCAGAGATTGTTAAAGAGCTGGAAAAGAATGAGAAGATTCGGGTTCAGCTTGAATTTAATAAAACTGGTGAAAACGTAAGCTGATGTCCTTGTTCCCAAATGGGGATGGGCAGGAGAAGCTGCGCTGTGGGCACCGAGCGCGTTTGCCTGCTGCTGTTATGGGGATTGCCAGAGTCCCAGACTGTGTTGGAGGGGACAGAGAGCATCTTATAACCCACGTGGTTTTCTCACATCAGCCATCTGTCGTGGGCAGTTCTCAGCATCCTGCTGATGGCTCTGTGTCTGAACTGCTTAAGTAAGAGCATTTTTTCTGATTGCAATAAAAATTCTTAAGAAATGTTCCCCTTGGTCATAGTGGAAGATTTTGACCCTCCATGGTAGTGTGGGGAATACTCTGCTTCCTAGAATTCTCTAGGATTTATCTAGCAAATTCTTTGCTTCCGTATTAGCAGTAGAGCCTGTTCTTTTCCCATGACATATGATACTTTTGTGACTTTTGGTGCGCATTTGTTGCACAGGATTAGGGAGTACTCAGTGGCCCACACATGCTGGGTGTTACCCTGGTCTTTTGGCTCGGTCCCGTTGGCCTTGTGGAAGCAAAGCAAGACAGCATGTACTTTAAATGTCCTGCTGTCTGTGGATGGGGTAGTAAGAGCTGGTGGGAGAAAAATGAATGGCTGAGCATTCTTCCACTTAGGTTTTTAGTTTTAAGGTATGCAGTTTTATCAACTTTTTGTAAATAAACATTTGTGTGATTTCTGTAGAGCATGACCTTTACGAAGGACCAGACAGAGGAGGAAATAGACAAGATCCACACTAGTTATCGTAAGTAGTAGCCAAGTTTCACTTCATTTTCCTCATTAATTCTTTTTTTTTTTTTTTTTTAAATTTGTCCACGGCACCATCTAACCAGCTTAGCCATCTGCTTAGTTCGGGAGCAAAGGCTCCCGTGAGTCTTGTGAGAGTTCGATGGCAAGACTTGGCCTGCGCCGAGCTCGCGCTCTCGGGCCGAAGGTAGCTGTGTGGCACAGACAGCGCCCAGCGAGCACCCGGCTGCTCTGCTGCCAGCCTCCGAGGGGCAGAGCACCGCAGGGACAGCTTGTTCTGATTGTGCTTAAGGGTGTATTTAAGTCTGCAATATGGTCACATTTCCCGTGCTTCCTTGTGTTCTTCAGGCGTATGAATTATTCCATAACGCAGCTAGATTTAGCCTTGGTGACTTCAGCTGGGTTTCTGTAAGGGCTAAATAAAGGCCTGGATCTTTAGCAATTTTTTCCTTTGCTTTTCGCTTCTATTCGTGAGAATTTTTTTTTTAACTGTACATGCACTCTTTGTGGTTTTGAATCTGAAACATTCTCCTCTAATTCGAAGTAACTGGTTAATAATTGCTTCCTTGCCAGGCAGAAGTCTCTAGCAATATAATGCAAAAAAAACCACCAAAAACATTTATTCAACAGGTCTTTTAATTTACAGTGGAATTCAGACACTTGCTGATTTGTCTTGTTTTAAATATTTGTAACTACATCTGCAATTGTTTTTATTACTGAAATACCCATGGTTTTATGAAATGTGCACGGTGTGTGGCTTCAGCACAGCTGTGACTTACGCTGTGTCTGAGCAGTGCCTGGTAGTGCCCTGATGGTGGTTCTGAATGTGAGGAGCTCTGTAGGTGCAGTGTGAAGCAGAGCAACTAGAAGCAGAAATGCTGGAAAAACTGGAGCCCCGAAGGAATTACGTAGTGAATGTGCAGTGCTGCACATACGCACATCCTGGACGAGAACTTTCCTTCAGTACACGGGGCTGCTGACCTTGTGTGGAGCCTCCAGCTGTGTCAGAAGGGAGCTAGGAATTTCCCCCTCACATCTGACCTAAATCTCCCCTCTTATTTGGCCCTTCCCCCTGTCCTATCGCTATCTGCCCATGTACAAAGCCTCTTCCCCTCCTGTTTGTGAGCTCCTTTAGGTACTGGAATGCTGCGGTGCCTTTCTCACAGGTACCCCTTGGGCAGCCTGGGTGGCTCACAAAGCAGGGTGGGAGCAGTGTGAAGCTGTGTGTGCAGAGAAAGGAGCACAGCGGTGTGCCATACGTGGCGGTCTGCGTCCCCGGGAGCTGCTGTGCCCCTTCCATGGGGACTGCTGAGACCTCTCCTCGCAGGCTGCGGGCACACCGTGGGCCTTCTGCTGGGTGGGGGGAGCACGGTGCTCTCCTTGCGCCCCAGAGTCCTTTTTCCTTCAGTCAGAACGCTCCAGCGGAGCTGAGATCTCAGCGTGGTGAATGCAGCTGTGCTGTCCCTGGCTGGGCCCTGCCGTCAGCGTGCGGCCTGCTCCCCATGGCAGGTGGCACTGGGTAGCCCACAGGCTGTCTGCAGAGGCTATGAGTTGTCCCAGCCTCTGAGTGGAGAACTGGAAGTATCTGGAAAGGAACCAGCACTGCTTTGACCAAATAGCAGAGGATTGCTTAAAATGTACTGACTGAGGGGGTAAAGAATATGCCAAAGAGCCATTAACTGTGATTAGGGGGTCTGAATGAACAAGGCATAATACACATGGTACAAAGGCTTTAGAAATTGCTTTGCTGCAGGAACAGGGGAAAATCCAAAGCTGCCTTAAAGCAAGCAGCAGTGCAGGAGGAGATCAGCCTCTCCCTCTGGCAGGGGGGATGCCCTCTATGTCACACCTTGGGCCGGGCAGGCGAGCAGCATGGGGCCCATGTCCTTCATGAACAGTGATTCAGTTATCTGGGAAAGTGCACTTCTGGGAGCACGGGGCTGCCCGGGGGCTTGTTTCTCAGTGAGGTCAGTCCCACGCTGGCCAGGCTCAGGAAGCCGAGGACTGGGAGTGACAACTGGAGGGTGAATTGGCACAGGACAAGTGTCAGCGTTTCTGGAGCTGGTTACCTGCCCTTTCTGCTGAGGTGTGCCATGTGCTGGGGTTTTGTTTTCCCTTGGCAAAACGTCTTGCAGCCCTCTGAGCATTCAGAGCTGTATGTATGGCATTTGTCCATTTAGATCCACTGAGTGACACAGGTGAGAAACGTGCTCTTAGTGGCTGATTGTCCCACCGAGCGGTGCTGCCCCTTCCTCACATTCAGGAGAGAGGTCATGAATGAGTGCAGTACTCCAAAAGGAGCTTGGAACCTTAATAAAAGTTATTACGATGCTTAAGAAGTTATTACAGGTTTAGGAAGCAACCCAGAAACCAGATGATATTAAGAAACAAATGCATTCTTACCGTGAATTTTTGTTTGTACAAGTGTTCTCGGCTGTGGGGTAACTCTGAAAGCGTACATGCATGTGGGTTGTTAATGGGGTATGGAATGTATTGCATTGATGAGTTGATTTTCCTTTGCAACAAAAATGTTTTTAATCCACTGTTGTGTTTATTTCTGATGTTCTTTTCACTTATTCTGTGCTTTGGGAGTCTGCTTTTGGTGTAGCAATGCACTTTTCTGTTCCAGGAAACAAACACAGAAGCGAATTTCAATTTCTAGTGGATCAAGTAAATAATCGGTGGAAGAAAAGTGGCAAGAGGAAAGCAGAGAATGCTGACAGCAAAGAAGAAGGCACTGCCATAGAGCTGCTGGCGGGCACAGGTTGGTAATGTTCCCTGCGAGCCCTCCCTGCACCACAGTCAGCGCGGTGAGAGCATGTCCTGGAGAAGTGTTCTTTCCTCCCTTTGTTCTTCTGGCACAACCCTTAAGGTGAAAACAAACAAACAAAAAACCCAAACAAACGAAAATCTGGCAGACCTTAAAGAGACTGACGGGTTGATTCTAGTGTGGTTCTTAAGCACAGCCCCTACCACACATGTAACTTGTTGGATTTTGGTGGGATTGTGTACACAAAGATGTTTGTGTGGATTGGGACGAGTATTTCTTGTCCTGAGGCTGAAGGAATAAAATACTTCAGCTCCTTTTAGAAAGTTTGTACAGTACATTGCCTCTTTTTTAAAAAACAAACAAACAAAAAACTTTATTTAAAACTTATATCCTTCACAGCGCGAAGCGGAGCGCATGGCTGCAGTTACCCGGTTCTGCAGATATGCTTTATGAGCTGGGAGCAGCGGCCAGCGTGTGTTTGTTATCCTCACTGCCCACAGCAGCACAGAAGCACCTCTGTGTGCTTGTAACTCGTTCCCTCGTGCGGTCCCACTTGTGTTGTGGTAGGGGTTGCTGTGGCAGTGTCCGTTGATCTTTGAGTGTGTGATTTAGAAAAGCATTCTTCAACCTAATACTTTTGGAACTATAATGTACTCAGGATACTGGATTCCAAGGAGCATTCAGTTGGCCAGGACTGGGTGTGCTGTTGTCTGTATCCTTGGGAAAACATGGCAGTTAGCTTGCCTCGGCCCTCACAGATCCCTGTGCTTCCAGAGCTGAGCTGAATGCACCTCTGGTGTGTGGCTGTCACCTCTAGCAGAGGATAGAGAGAATGAAAGTATCAATAAAATAGGACGAACTCTGTGCTTATCATTTCATGCAGACCTTGATGCAGTGCATAATCTTTCCCCTATGAAGGGTAAAAGTTAAGGAATTTCAAGGATGAAGTTGATCTCGTTTGACATCATTTCCAGCGGTGTCCCTCTTCTGCAGCCGAGACAGAAGCAGTGTGTTATTAGCTAATGGGATCACAGACTCTGAAATGCTGATGTCTTGCTGTGCTCTGTGGAGAGGTTGGCTGCTGCGCGCTGCCTGCAGCTCCCATTAGCCTTGCTCTCTGCTCCCTGAGCTGCAGGCTTGGAAAAGCTCAGCAAAGCTGTGCAGCTTTTCTGGGAGTGCTCAGGTAGGAGATAACTTACAGCGGGCGTATCATCCTGGATTGTTTTGACTGTAGACACTATCACCTCATCTGGTTCTGACAAATCTTCAGAATATTTGTTACACTTGTGTGCTTCCTAATCTTTGACATTTTGCGCGCAAATAATCCTTGAAATTGGTTCCTTGTTGTGTGCCAAACATCTGTACCTAGCGGACTGTTTGTAAGCCACTGGGGAAAGCAAGAAATCATGAAGGCTAAGGGCTGAAGGAACAAATGGCTCAAGCCTTTCTTCCTCCATGTCCTTTATTAGCAGCGCGTACCTTCTTCTTACGTTGGAAATTATAATGCTGAAGGAAAGAGAGCCAGCGCTGGTTTGAGGAGGTTGAAAATGTTGCCATGGAGAGCAGAAAGGCGTCATGGGCATTCCTCACCCGCTTTGTCCAGTCCCATACAAGTAGATGATGGGCGGAGGAACTGTACGGAATTGAAACATCTTGAAACCTTGATATCTGCCATTGCCCTTGGCTGTAGTATTGATGGACGTAGCTTAAACCTCTCTCAAAATTGTGCTCTGCTTTAATGACTTTTTAATTGTCCCTTCCTGATTCACGTGATCTTATTTTGCATCTTTAAACTTAGAGTTAATTTCCAGTCTGTACTTTTGTAACTATTAAACGTAGGATTTTGCATTGCCTAGGAGAAGCACTGTAGGAAATTGATAAATATTTTCGATAAGTCTATTCTGAGTTGCATTATTGTATGGGGCCTTTGCTATTTTTAACCTCCTAATGTCAGTAATGTTGCCTTAGACGAGTGACTCACTGTAATCTGCTGGCTGTTTTCAACAGGCAGGAATGTGCTGCTAGCAATTAAGTACTCTTGTTAGCGTACGGAAAAGGGCAAACCCTGGCTGAATTCAGAGACTGTATGGCTTTCCCACATTGAGTTAGAGTTCTGTTTAGCCAATTCTGCCCAAAGTCGTTGTGGAGGTACAGACGTTGAAGTGGTTTGGGCAGGAATAAAACTTGGTTCATGAGATTGGACAGAGCACTTCTGTGAACTGCCTTAATGAGGGCTGTTAATGAGATGAGTCTCGGTGTGGGTTTAATATCCCTTGTGCTTCCTGGTTGAATAACTCATTTGAAAATATTTGTGGCGTAAAAGCAGTTCTTCTTTTCGTGTCACACCTCCTGCTCTATTTTTACTCCCAACGCAGAGTAGAAGGCAACTCTTGAGAGAACTGTTATCTTTAATGGATAAAAACATCTGATAGGAAAATAATAGGATGGCTTTACCATTTGTGTTGTCTAGAAATGTTTTTCCCTATAAAGATAAATGGAAATGCCAATGATCTAGACTGACATTTCATCTTTCCTAGATGCATAAGGAAATAAATCATTGTTTCTTTTATTGAAAACAAGCCTATTAACTTGATCTGCAAAACCCTGATGCTATCAAGCTGTCTTACGCAATGAGCGAAGCAAGTTGGTAGCGAGGGCCAGAGAACAGAGCTGTCTCATTAAGCGTTTGCTAATTTCTGAAGTACAGTTTCATGTTATGAAATGTGACAAATATCCTTACCCTTGATTTCTCTCCTTGTTTGCATCTGAAACTCATAACAACGGAATGTTTGTTTCAGTCTCTGGCTCTTAGAGGCTGTTGTTGCTGCTTTTTTGTCGCTGTTGGTGATTGGTCTTTTACTGTGGCAGGAAAAGAAATTAAAACCTTTGAAACAGAGTTTGGGGAAGCAAGTAAGTGGGAATGAGGCACTGGGATTCAAATATTTGATACCTTCTGTTTTTCTTAAAATCTATCTTCAGGCAGCAAAAATTAAGCAATAATGTAATCTAAGCAATAATATTTTCCTTGGTAGGAGAAGATCCTGAAGAGCATCACTCAGCTGCAGTCCCTGGAAAAGCCCAGGTACCCAACCCAGAAACTCCTGATGGCAAAAGAAGTGATGGTCACTGCCCAGAGGAAGGCCAGGAGTCAGTCCCTGCTGCATTCTCAGAGTCATCCAGATCTACAAGCAGGTCAGTGAGGAAGAACCTGTTCTCACCAGTTTGTGCTCCATGAGACCAAACATGGGAAAAATTGTCACTAAGATTGGGCCATATATGTTTATGTCCTGCTTCACAGGACGGGCTCCTCAGCTGTGGTTGCCGACTCTTTCTCTTCCACATCTCTGGCTGCTCGGTTGCTTGAGGGATGCAGCTGAAATGCATTCAGAATTCACTTAATAGTTCAGTAATAGCTTGCTGGAGGGATGATAGTGCAAATGCTCTTTTTGTACAGAAAAGTGAGTGAAATGTCTGTGGGACCAGGAGACTGTTTGATGTTCCTCTCTTACTGCATCTTCCCTTTTGTTTGAGGATTTATTTAAAGGGGTTCAAAAATTGGTATAGCCTGAATCTTTTAATGGTTCTTTGAGCTCAGTACAGCTGTGAGAAATAGAATTTAAATGACCCGTTACCTGCAGTCAGCGGTGGAATGTCACTGAACCTTGAAGTCCTGACATCCATTTACTTCTCTTTCTTCATGCATTTAGTTCTGCTCTCTGAAACTGCTTTCTTTGGTCGCAGGAAATGAAGGATTGAGGAAGGCTTTATAAACGTAAGGTTCTTCCCTCAGCTGAAGGGAGGCAGCTGCCTGCCGTGCTTTGTCCCAGGGGCTGGCTGTACGTGTTGAAACCTCAATTTCCAACTGGCAGCTTTGCCCCTGGCTGCCGTGCTGCTGACAGATGCTGCCAGGAGCTGTGTGTGGCTGGGGCCATGCTGTGGCTGTGCGGCAGTGGTGGGCAGGAGCCTGGGCAGCTGCTTCATTTCTTATCCAGGATTTGAATGAGAGATTCCTGTTCTTTGCCGTTTTACTTTTTTTTTTTTTTTTGATTGCCATCTAACCTTTTAGTATTAAGGACTGTGGAAAATCTAGAATTTTATTCTGAGAGTGAGAGAGTTTCCCTTCCTTTAGCTCCCCCAGGGTGTCAGTAATTCTGTTCACTGCCAGTTGGGTGTATGAGTGGTGTCCCCAGTGAGCCTGCCTGTGGCCTTTGACATCGTGGTTAAGTTTTGGTTCTTTACCTCTCTCTGTCCGCAGGCTTGTGTTTGTTATCCTGAGCTCTGGGTGGAAGCGTGTCCAAGAGACTGTAGGGGAGTTTGCTGAAGGCTATCAGCATGTGGCAGCTACCGATGGCTTGAATGTGCTTTCATGGAACAAGCTGGCAGATTTTGTTGGGAAGTGCACGTTTGTCTGCATTCTGTCTGGCTCCAGACAGAGGTGTTTATTCCTCCCGTTTACGTATTCCCTCTTTCCAAGTTAAGTATTGCTGTCGATTTCTTGAATCGAGCGCAGGCTCTCGCAGATGTAAGGACCGGGGGTATGCCTTGCAGGTGTTTGGCCCTCTTTGAAAAACAAGACACAAACCAACAACTGCACTCACCAGCTCTCTGGGGCTTGCTCTCCAGTTCAGCTCCTGTGGAACAGGAATGGGATTACCAGGGTCTGCTCAGACCTGTTTCTTCAGAATCTCTCTGGGATTTTCTCTTTGCTTTCCTACTTTGTGCACATACCCTGGTTTGTATGTGCGATGTGTTTATTTTTATTTAAATTTAGAGCAGTTTGCTTAACCTTAAAAGTTAGCTACTGTGCTGGTCAAGAAGTTCACCCCACTGGTGGTGTGGGTTTTGTTTTTCTTTCTTTCTTTTCTGTTATATTCTGCGTTAAACTCAGCGGATTTGCAGTTGGGCTCTGCAGTGTACCCATGCATTACAGACTGTAGGTTCTTATCCTTTACACCACCACCACCCTTTTTTTTTTTTTTTTTAATACTTGTATTCTTTTACATTTGGCTCAGAAAGAGATGAAGGTAGCTGACAGGACAGAGGCCTGGCTGGAGGGACGCGCAGTGCCCTGTGATGCAGGCAAGGCCGCTGTCATTTGGCCGCAGCGCGGTCCTTGTGCCAAACGCGACCTTTCTGGAGAGGGCTCTGTGTGCTGTGCTTCGGCTGCTGGGGGACAAGCAAAGGCTGCGGGAGGCGTGGCAGAACGCTGATGAAGGTGATGGAGTGTGCTTTCTGTCTGTGCTGTTTCTGACCCCGCCAGCTACCCGGGGCAGGCAGCAGGCCCGGCGCAGCACTGCGGTGCCCAGCTCGGTTCTGCCCTCAGGGGTCTGTCGGGCTCTGCTGTCTGCATGCTGCCTTTGGGCTGCAGTTTCTCTCGGTTTGGCAGGACCCAGGTGGCTATAACAGCACCGTGTGTGTTGGACTGTGGCTCGTGCTCTCTGTGTGCTGTTTGCATAATTCCAGTCCATTTCAGTTAGCAGAAACGTGTCAAGATTTTCAGGGATTGTGAAAAGTGCTCACATAAACTGTGTGAAAGAAAGGTGCATTTTGTCACTCCCTGGCTCCCATGGGGTTAATGTTTTGTGAAGTGTACAGAAAATAATGGTTTAACTTGGGGTGGTCCGTGGCATTGTGCTTTTGTACCAAGATTTTCTGAGACTTAAATTTTCTCTTTGATAATAAGAGGATATCCTCTGACAAGGGTGAACTTTTTTCACATTGAAATGTCAAAACTTGAAATATGTTTGGAAGTCCACGTCTGTGTGCTGCACTTTTAAGGAGGGAGCACTCCTAAATGGAGGCCTGATGTCAGGATGCATTAACAGCAAATCAGGATTTGGGGCTGTGTATGGCATGTAGCAGAACTGTCTCAGAGTCAGAGAGCTGACGTGCTTGTCCTGGAAGAGATGCTGCAAGTAAATGAATGGCTCCTGTGTTCTCTCCTTCAAGAGCTGCTGCCCCTCCTCAGTCTGGTATCAATATTTAAACTTCTGCTTTGTACAATGAGGGGAGCAGTTGGTCGATGTTACAAACTCGTTTGTTCTACAGTGATCACCACTGTGCTGGTGTTATCCAGAAGCCATTACTGTAACTGAGAAAATGAGGATCTTACCCCTGCTGGAGAAAGCTACAGGCAGGTCACAGCATCGATCCGAGCGTGCTTGGTCTTCTCATCAATTGATGATCCCACCAAGGAAGCACAATGTGCGTAATCAACAGCAAAACAAAGCCCTGACTTTTAAAGGATGTTTTTTCAAAGCTATGAGGTCATGTATAAAGCTTTCATGGAACTTTAGTGCTCCATATAAATAGTCCCTCTGCGTTCTTTTACTTTCTGGGCCTGAAGCCAAGTTTTATGCAAGAGTTTAAACAATAGGAGAATTAGAAAATAAACTAGGTGGGACAGCGATAAGGCAGTTACTGAACTGTGCGGAGGAATAATTTATTGAAAGTGCTTTATAAAATTGGTATAATATTCAGTTGTTTCAACAAATTACTTCTCTTTAGAACTGGTGTTAGAAGAAAATGTCAGCTGGTGAGGAGCAGGGTGGGAGACCTGCAGCACTAGGCAGGGTGTCTTCGGCCTTGTCTGATGATATTCAGCTGTACGGTGAAACCCAGTGATTTAATTCTGATACCCTGGCTGAAAATTGCTCTGTCTGCAGCTTGTGTAAATCTCTGCCTTGGGAATACACAGAGCTCCTGCAGCTTATGCCAGGTGAGAGCCTTGCCCAAGCCACGGCCTCATTTGCAGTAAGTGGGGCTCCTTGGCGCTGAGCTTGGGAGCTACAGCTCAGGATGAAGACCTGCAGGTAGCTGGTCACTTGCTCTTGGCTGTAGGTGCTTTGCAGCAGTTGAGCTTTAGCTCACCAGCTGAAGAAGAGGCACAGAGAGGGCCTGAATGGCAGCACCCCGTGACAGCCTCTGGGCAGACATGGGTTTGTCAGAGATCTGGCAGCACGGGCGGGTGGGAGGGCTGCGAGTTCCTTCCCTGGCAGCCGGGTTCATGAGCCTGGTCGCTGTGCTGCTGGGGTGGTGCTGGCATGGAGCCGGGTATGGAGGCTGCTCTTGCTGGGGGAATAGCTGTCTGCTCTCAGTTCCTCAGCACAATGTTAGCTTAATAAATCTTGTGCTGCTGTGGCTCAGAGAAGGTGAATATAAGTGTTCTAGCTTTGATTTTTTTTTTTTTTTGGGGCCTCAAATGTGCACGCGGTGTGTCAGGGTGCTGCTGCTTCTCTGCTCTGTGAATTTGTACCTGTGAGCTGTGGGGGTGGCAGGGAGCGGCCAGCGGCCTCGGGGCCGTGCAGGAAAGGTGCCCGTGTCGGGGGATCACTACGGTTATTCACACTTATGTCAGCTTTATTTTAATGTGCTGTGTTCATCTTAAAAGGTGGGGGGAGTGAAATCCAAGTGATGGTGGAGAAAGGAGCAGTTTACTCCTGGCTGTCTGTAAGTGCCCAAAGAATGTGGCCCGAGGACGGCTGGGGCAGGGCCGGGGGGGTGCTGCTCTGCAGCCACCCCAGCATTTACATTCCTGGGTGCTAATGGCTGTGCTGTGAAAATGTACTCCTCTGGGATCCTAAATGTAAAGTAGTGAGAATAATGATCTTTAATAAAGGAAGGGACAGAAAACCTCTTGTGGGAGATTGTCTCGGAGCCCAAGTGAAGCCGATGCCGTGCCGTGTGGGCGGCTGTCGGTGGGGCACTGAAGGGCAGAGCCTGCTGAAGAGGGAACACAGCTGAGCTCCACGTTCCGTGATCTGTTTGGGCTCTCTAAGCTAGAGCTCACAGAACCAACGTGCATGAGGTAGCTGCTTCCTTTCAGTTGCCTTTGTTTCCTGCAGCTTTGGCACTAGTCCTCAACAGTGAGAAGAGATCCGAGTTCTCCTCGGGGGGGAACAGGATCATTTAAAGGTGTGAACTCGGTGGTCAATGTTCCTTTAGGTAATTATTCAGTGTTTCAATAAGCAGTTGAAAATTGTGTTTTGGTATTTGTTTCTCAACTTTCCAGCATATTTAAAGTGCTTAATTTTTAATCAGCACACAACTTTTCCCCTGCACATGGAGAACGGTCTGGTGCGTGTAATCACCTCAGCTCCGGACCCAGAGACGCTCGCTCGTTGTTGAAGAGGCTGTGCACAGGGATCTCTTGGTGGCTGTCTTGGAACAATGGGATTGCTTGAAGAAATCCTGGAACATAGGGCATTTTGTCCGCAGCTGGGAGCGGATAACCCTGCAGCTTGGTTCTGTTCAGACAGGTGCCTGCACCCTCCGTGCCCCGACGCAGGGCAGCGGCTCGCTCCCACATCATGGGGTGGTCAGGAACCCAGCACATCTTGTGCCTGGTTTTAAGATAGTTGGGTAGGCATAAACTTAGAAACATGCATATGAATTATCAACTTATGTTATTCCCAGTGTTAGCCAAATCCTTTCACTTTTATTGTTTTGCTCGTGACAAACGGTTGGTGATAATGACGACAAAGTGCATTTTTCAAGGCAATAAAGTACATGGTGTTTGGGCACCAAACCTGCCCTTCTATTTTAGGGCACTAAACACAGAAAATATCTCCCTACCTCTATTTTTTCTGATGTAACTGGAGCATCAGGACAGAAGCATAACTCATTCCTTGGATACCCGGCTTGGGTACCAAAAAAGAATTTTTGACAAACTCAAAATTTTGAGAATAAAAAAAACCCCATCCCACTAGACTGCTAATCTTCCCCATCACTGCTGTTTTTACAGCGTGCTTTACCATGTTTTTCCGTTGAGCATTTGAGCAGCTCTGTCCATGGAATCAGGAGTGCTGCTGCATCCCGGGGCTCCCGTCCTCCCCCGCTCCCGTGCGGGGCTGGGCTGGGCCGGGCTCGCTCCCTGCAGGGGCTGTGAGCGGGGATCGCTCACCAGCGCAGGGATGAAGCATTGCTCCCTGTGAACGCAGCCGCCGCTTTTAATTTAGGTGGCTTTATTTCCAAATCCAAGCTGCTCTGTTGAGTAATGCTTGTAATTAGATGGATTTATTCAGCAGTTCGTGAACACTCCTCGGGAACTGCAGATGAGTTTCTAGAATTGCACACGCTACTTTAAAACCCATTTTGTTTCAAAATATTGTTCTCCATATGGCACCGCTGCTTTGTGTACGTTTTGGATTTTTTTTCCTTTTCCTGTGTCTGTGCTGTGCTGTCTGCTCGCTGTGTGTCCCGCGGAGGCTCTGCAGTGGCTGCTGCAGTGGCTGCGTGCGGCTCCCCTGGCCCCAGGGGGAGCAGTGGCAGGGGGGGACGGGGGGCAGGGACGCTGCCAACACAGAGGAGCTGCTCTCCCTTTATCTGTTTCCTTACAGAGAGGGACCTCCGGGGCTGTTGGTGGAAATCATTTCCCGTTGCTGGTGCTGCGTGGAAGCTCTGTCTCATTCAAAAGTTCTGCTGCCAGAATTTATCATTTTGTTTAGCGACCTTTGGCGTGGGTGTTGCTAAAATGATTTACATGTTTTGCTTTTCCCTTCAGCTCCAGCTCAGACATCTTGAGAGATCTGGAGGAGGCTGAGATGTGTTCAGTGCCACCCGCCAGGTAGGTAGAAATATTTGGTGGAAAAGCACCTGAGGCTGATTTCGAGCCCTGTCTGGTTGGTGGAATCCTACACATTTTCTGCAAGAGAGGCAAATGCTATTAAAAGTCAGGTTCAGGAAGAATCTCCGCAGTTCTTGGAGACACAATTTCTGTAGTGTTATTAGATTGCTGGAAACTAATGCATGGATGCTCCAAGAATCCCCAGGTGACTGGTGGCAAGTCCTTGTTCTAAAGTGTATACTTCAACAAAACAGCAAAACAACCACAGGCTCATTTTCGTGGAAAAATAAGCAAGTCCAATCTGCTATTGTATTTAAAGTCATACTGTTGTCAGTCTTGCCTACTTCCCTGCATTTAGTTGAACATCCTGGAACTGCAGCATCTGTTTTGATCGACTTCTGTTTGAAGAGAGAAGAGCGCGTTCTTATTTTTAGAATTTTAACGTCTTGTTTCTTAAAATCAGAAATCCCCTTCTGTTAGTGGTAAGATTTAAAATTTGTGTCTAGCTGTGCAAGGTGTTTTGTAAAGAAACACCAAGAAACCGTCCAGCGATTCCTCAAGTGACACAATGAAATACCTGGAGGTGGAGAACAAATAGGAGGGGTGTCTGGGGATGCTGGAGGTGTGCAGGTGTGGTGAAATTTGTAGTAGAGGAGTGTTAGAGACACTGGGAAGCTGTATAGTTATTGTACAAAGAAACGGGGATGAAGACTGGTGGCATCTGTGGCTTCTTGCATGGGTTGGAAAAATGTGTTTGTTAGTCAAGGAAATAGGAATGTCGAGAATTCCCTGAGGGGGTGTTTCTGCTTAACACCCAACCCTGCTAGCATTAGTTACTGTGTACATCCATGGCAAAAATCATTTGTTACTTTGATAATCTCCTTTGTGCAGAAAGCTTCTTGATCTTTCGGAGGTTCTATTGAAGTTGAGTGGCAATAAAGCCTGGCCAGGTTGGAAAGTGCATGAGAACGTGAAGTCAAGCAGGCCCACGTGTCATTAGAGTGGTGTTGGTCTTTCTCCTCGTGGCAGAGCTGTCTCCTGCTGGTTGCAGCAGGGGCATGGCCAAACGGGAGCTTTGCTTTGGCAAGTTCCATTCGTGGAGGCAGAGGCCAGCAGACCAGAGAACACGCAGAGCGTATTTCATAACCAGCACAGGGTTGCAGGTTGGTTTTTTTTTTTTTTTTTGGAGTTAAGTTATGCCAGAAAGATCATCTCTATTTTTAAGAGTCATTCATCGGATATTTGCAAAACAAGTGATAGGGAAGTTTCAGCTTTTGGCATTGTATTTTAATATACTTTTGAACGTTCTGCTTGGAATGGAGCAGATGTTTTGGTGAAAAAACTCCGTGGCCTTACATGAGTTGCAGGTTCCTCATGATTTCAGAGTGGTCTCTAAATAGAGCTGGATGCTGCGAAACAAGCTTCCACCTGGTGCTAATGTCTCCTTCTCCCTGAGCAGGTGACAATGGCGGCAGTGCTGTGGCTGGTGGGGTCCCAGTATTGGCAGTGCCAGCTGCCAGGAGCAGCCCTCCCACCCCCAGCACTAAGGGGGGCTCACAGGTGGCCGCTCCTGGCTGCAGGGACCGGGCTCTGCTGGGCAGCTCTGTTCCCGTGATAGATCTAATAAAGCAGCAATAAATATTCATACTCTGCATTTAAAGCAAGTGCTCTTTTATGAAGCGCATAATGAAAATTGAGACATTGCATGCCTTCCCCGGAGTCATCCTTCATCTCTGCTAATTGTCTTATTTTGACACACGGAGATTAGACAGTAATACTCAAAAAATAAACCCGAGTATTTTCGTATGGCATACTTGCCATTTATTTGTGAAAGTGCACAGATGGAGCAGATTAGGGATATTTTAGTGGCAATTTGGAGCATATTTTTAGCAGAACCTCATTCCATTCCTGAAACTTACTTAAGCACGATTTAAGCATTCTCTGGGCTTTCAATTTTTTTCCCCCTTGCTTTTCTTATCCTGTTAAGTAACAAATCCACTTGCTGTGGAGTAATGCCGTTGGGCACCCATAAATTCCCATTACTCTGCACCTGATGGGGCTGAGGCCGTGCTGCAGGCTCCCGGCAACCTGGTGACGAGGCAGTGACAGCCCCGTGGCTGTGACGTGCATGGCAGACAGCGGGGTGCTGCTGCCACCCCAACCACGGGTCCTGGGCAGCCCCAGGGACAGCATCGGGCCCCAGTGCCTAAAATTCCACGTGGGCTCGATGGAAGGCTTCTGTGGTGGCTTCAGCAGTGCCACCTTTGCTGCAGCCCTGCTGGAGAGCTGCTGCTAAATCCCAGAGCTGAAGCCTGGTGGATGCATCTCCTGCATGGCTGTGTTGTGTGGAGACAGGAAAGTAAAAATAAAATGACACACTGCTGCTGTGCTTTGACACTCCCTTTGGTACCTGCCGTGGTTAGAGCATCTGGAAAACCATCTTTTCCTTTTTATTTTTTCCAGTAACTGCCTTCTGGATCTGAGAGTGCCCAAGAGGAAGGAGCGTCCGTGCGGGCTGCCCGACAGGGACCGGCTGCTGCCCAGGAGCAAGCGGAAGAAGAGCTAGAGCGGCAGGTGGGGCTGGGCATGCTCCTGGCTTGCTGCTGTGTGCAGTGCATCTGGATGCTCAATAAAATGCTGAGTTTTTGCATAACTGCCATTCAGACCACCTTAAAATAAGCAGGTGAGCGCGCTGACACTTGTTTGCAGCACTGTGCTCCATTGAACCTCACTCTGCTCACGGCACTGCGTGGGCTCCCCGCAGCCCAGGAGCTGTTCTGTGTAGCCCCGTGGCATTGCTCCCCCCCCAGGCATTGCTTCCCTCTGGCATTGGCTCCTCCTGGGCGTTGCTTCCCCCAGGTATTGCTCCCCCCCCNTTCAGTGCCTGGGGGTCCGGCCCCGGGCTGCACTTAGGGGCTCTGTGGGCCGTGGCCATACAGAAACCCATCCCCTCCCGAAGCAGGAGAGTGCACTGGGGGGGAAAAATTTCTTTGGCTTGGTGAAGTTTGGGTTTTGCAGGTGGAATAAACAGTTCACTCAAACCATTTCTGTTCTGTGGAAATGCCCTGGTTTTGCATACGTCCTCGTGAGCTCATTTGTTAGTAAGTAGCATTGATTCAGGTTCATGTCATTGTATTTGAAAGAAATTGCAAGGTTATTGGACACCAGGAATTCCAGCTTTGAAATAAGTGTTAGCCTTAGGAGGCCTTGTCTTCCCTAGGAGGTGGTGGAGCTCTGTAACGAAGTGCAGCACTACCAGGAAACTCAAGTGAACCCGATCAGTGGGATTTTAGAGCTGTGGCTTTCAAGCAAGAGCCATGCACAGTCACCAGAGGGGTGCTTGCTGTGCCCCAGAGCCTTGGCCGTAGCCTTTTGCCGTGAGCTCTGCACAGAGCGCGCAGGATCCACGCGAGGCTGAGGGCTGTGGGGATTGGCGTTGTGGCTGTCGCTGGGAGCAGATGTGGCAGGTGTGGGGGTGACAGCATCGTGTCGTGGTGTGAGGGTGCGATCCCAGCTCACCCTGTGGGTGAGGGCAGGAGCTGGGCTCGGTGCGGGGCTGCAGTGCTGAGCAGGGCGGTGGGAGCTGTCCTCAGTGCCCGGCGCTTCGCTGGCGCTGGAACGGGCGCTGCTGCGGGGTGAGAGGTGTCGCTGATGGCAATAAATCTGGCCTGGGATGAAAATGCATTTCCGTCTCCAGCGAGGATAAATACTCTAATTCATTGAGTGAGTGTGGGCTGGGGAGTGCTTAGGAAAATCGATGCAGAGGGTGGGGGGGCAGGGCAAGGTGCCAGGCCGTGCTCGCCGGTCCCTCCTGGCAGCAGGGAGCAGCAGTGCTGCGAGGCCCCAGGCAGGCAGAGGAAATCTGTTAAAGGGGGAAAAAAAAAAAAAAAAAAAAGCCAAGTGCCATACTGGATTGCATTAAAACCACTCTGCATGGGCGGTGCTGGCACCCGCAGCGCCCAGCCCCTGCGCCAGGGCAGCGTGGAGGCTCCCTGGAGCTGCAGCCTGCGGGCAGCCCGGGGCCGGTGGCTGTGTGCCCTCAGCCAGAGCCCCTCCAAGAGGAGCGTGGAGTTCTGTCCCTGGTGTGCTCCCGAGGTGCCCTTCCTGCGCAGTGCAAGGGAACAGTAACCTTTGTCACAGCTTGGGAATGTGTCAGCCCTCCCGTTGGCAGCTGCAGTGTGACCCGCTGCCTGCAGGCTGCAGCAGCCTTCCCACAGAGCCCTTCTCAGCTGAAAGCAAGCCCAAGGTGTGGATTTCCTATGTGCCTCTGCTTCACTCTCTGCAAATCCAGCCCTCAGCTTTATACTACATATGTGTTATGGTCTAACATATGTGTTAAGGCCTTCACATATAGATTGTGCCTTGTAGCAGCCGTGCTGCTTGGGGCTTCCCTTTGTCCAGGGAGCACCTATGGGTCAGCACTCCTGGGTGCTGCATCCCGCATCACCTCGTTGCCGGGGCAGCTGCGGGTGGGTGTCTGGCTGCGTCCTCATTGCAGCTGCTTGCAGGTGTTTTACTCTTCGTTGCCCTTTGTGCCGGCTGAATCACACCCGGGCAGTGCACGCAGGGGGGTGCGTGGTGATGGAGCACCCTGCCAGGTGCTGTGGGAGGGGGTGGGGAACGCCAGCAGCAGGCAGCTGGGTTTGTTTGCACTTGAGAAAAACCTGAGCGTGATGTTCACTGGTGCAGGCAGGGGCTGCAGGGAGCGAACCCCCCCGGGAGGTGCAGGCATGGCCCTGGCACACGCAGCCCATCCACGCTGCTGCTGCTGCTGCCTGGTGTGGCTGCAACGCCTCGGCCCCGTCGTGCTCAGGGTGCAGCACTGGTCCCAGCCCAGCAGGCTGCCCCGAGCCTCAGGAGGGTCCCCAGCCATGCTGAGCCTGACCTTTCAAATCTCAAATCTGATTTCTAGCTTTTGCCTCTCTTGGGGCATTTGGCTCATGGGCAGATGAAGGAATGCTCCAGGTGAAGCTGCACCCGTAGGAAGCCTTTGGAGGGAAGCTGTGCCCTTTTCCCCGTTATGTTGCTCATGAAGCAGCAGCTGAGCACTTTGGAGGCTCTGCATGTGGGATTTGATCACACGTGGTCCTTTGGTGCCTCATGCATCTCTTTCTGGGCTGCTCCCGTTTGGATGGAACCTCCATGGAGCAGCTCTGTAAACCTTCTTCCACTACGAATGGTGGCAGAAAGCCCCTCTCTGGGCTCCCACTGGCAGACCAGCCCCGCTCACCCCATCGCTGAGTACTCTGAATCGGTCTTGGCCGCACCATGGGCTGGGTCTGTGAGTGCCTGGGGAGGGCCTTGCTGGGAGGCTGGATCACGGCTCTTTTTACAGCCTGGTGCCTGCGTTGCTGTGATTGCAGTTTCCAGCCCCAAACCAGCGCCTGCAGGGTCAGCAGCCCTTGTCAGGCCGAGCCCCAGGGAGCACAGCTCGCTGTTTCCCAGAGCAGTGAGCGTCTCCTGGGGCCGCCCCGCGCTGTCCCCCCTGCAGCTGGGAGCAGCCCTGGGGCCGCCCCCAGTGGCAGCTGGGGCAGGGACCCCCGTGCCCCCCACACGTTGCTGTGCATCTGCAAAGGCGTTAGATGCTGCACGTCTTGGGGGTGTCAGAAAACTCCTGCAGTCGATGCTCCCTTGTGTTGACTTCACGAGTAATGGTCACAGTGAGAAAATGGGATTTAAGGAATTAGGAAAGAAAAAAGACCCAGCGTGTAAAGGCGAGCGAGAAAGCTGTGATGGCACGGCTCTGTCTGCCACCCAGGGTTATGCCCAGACACAGCTGCACCTCGTTGCCGTGCCCCAGGCAGGACCCGGCCCTGCAGGCGCTCAGGGCTCCGTGCCTCTGTGCGGGGATGGCTCCTAGCGGCCCAGGTGTTGCACCGGATGCTGGGGAGCGCGCTGCTTTCTGCCTGGGGCTTGCATGGCCCACAGAACTCGCTGCTGCTGCCTATGCATTTTCCTGATTGCCCCATAAGCACCTGCCTTCCCTTGTCCTCCTCTGCTCCAGCTTGTTTCTGAATTTTGGGCCATGTTTTTCAGATTTCATTTTTTATTTAGCAGTTTGGGATAGCAGGGCATTTGGTCTGGTGCAGAAATCATCGTTAGGAGCATGCTTTTCTGCACACGTGAAAACTGTGTGGTGCTGACGTTGTCTTCTCCGTGCCCAGGGCAAACTGNTTCCACGAGATGTCTGCAGTGCTGAGGGAGCTCTGCGGGAGCAGGGCTGGCGGCTCCCGGAGCACAGAGGGCTTCTCTGGGGGAACGGGCTGGCTCCCACCAGCGGCGGAAAAGGATCTCAGCGCGGAGCTCCGGGCGAGCGGTTGGGACGCGGTGTCCCTGGGTCAGCAAAAGGGGGAGAACCGCTCCCAGTGCATTGCGTGGGCTCGTGGCAATCCTCTTTTTCTGTTGAGAGTGCTTTCTACAGCTGGAGGCTGCTGCACTGCTCTGTGCACAAGGCAATTTTTATGGCTTCTTTCCCTCCGAGTAATGCTTTGATGACAGAGTTTCTACAACAAAGTCACAGCTATCACACGGCCGTGCCCGAGCCCTGGCAGCGAGGCAGCAGCGCTGTGCTGACAGCGGGCTTCAGCCGTACTTTTCCATGGGCTGATTTGCTGCTGGCAGTGTGGGACGAGGGGGTTTTAATTACTGGAAAGAAATAGCGTGTCCCAGAGCGTGGTTCTGGCCCTGGGACGATGTCTCCGGCAGAGCACGGCGTGTGCCGGCGTTTTACCTGCAGCTCCGTACGTGTAGCACCGTGTGAGGTTGTCACCAATCACTGAGCTCGTTAGCAGAACAGATTTCATTGAGTGTTCTGGACCACACAGTGCCGTGCATTGCGGGTATTTGTGTGTCACCCCGACGCCCGGCTGTCCTCAGGGTCCTGGTGGCCTTCGCAGCGTTTGTTCTCAGCGTGCGTTGCGCTGAGTGTGGGTGCACGGGGCAGGCACGGGAACTGCAGGCACACCTGGGGGTTCATCCATGCGCCGTCCGTGCTCAGGAAAGGAGAACACTCATTCCTTTCTCTGCCTTTCGCGTGTTCCCAGCTCACCTGAAGCCCATGATGCTCAGCACCTTTCTTGTTGAAGCTGTGCTCTGCCTCTGCTGGGGAGGGGTGAGCATGGGACGGCACAGCCCTGCGTGGTCAGGGACTGACCAAGTTGGGCCCGTTGCAGGCTGAGTGCAGGGAGCAGGGGGTGGGAACAGATTCTGGGATGAGGAGAAGTTCCCATGCGAACGCAGCCGCCTCGCTTCTGTCCAGGGCCTTGTCCACGTGTGAGAGCTGCTGAGCTGAGCTGTGCTGAGCTGAGCTGAGCTGAGCTGTGCACCACGGCTGGGGCTGGGGCTGTGCCAGCCCCCAGAGTCAGGGGGGCTGTAAAGCTGGGTTCAAGGGAGCGACTGGAAACACAGCTATTTCAGATGCAGCAGTAAATTGAAATTAAATTTAGCTTTGTGTAGCTTTTGCGCTTTTGATTATTCCAAAGCATGTATTTTTAAAATAAAAATGTTTCCAGCTCTGTGGCATCATAGCAATTCTGGAGCTGGAGGGAACTGGGGGTGACTCAGAAAACCCTCTGGTTCTCCCGGGACTCTTTGCCTCTGCATCGTGGCCGTTTGTTTTCTCATTGCTGGGAGCTGTGCCTGGAGCTGGGAGCTGCGAGGGGCATCCCCCCCCTCATCCCCACTTTGTGCCCGCACGTCCCCGCTCCCTCCATCCCTGCACATCTCCGCTCTGCCCCTGTGCATCCCCGCAGATCCCTGCTCCATCCCCACACATCGGACTCTCGTGCATCTCTGGCTGCTCCCAGTTAGGGTTAGGGGATAAATGAAAGGCACCGCTGCCTTTCAGCAGTGCAGTTTGGGGTTGCTCAGCCAGAGCTGCTCCTCCAGCATGCAGACACCACGCACAGCTACCAGCAAAGGGTTTAATTTCTTGCAGTGACAGCACTGTCACTGTCACCACGGGCTGGGAGCTGCCCATCCCCGGGCCCTGGTGCTGCTGTGCCCCGCGTGGGCCGGGTCCCGCCGTGAGGTACCTGCACGCTCCGGTTCCAACACAGACATCTTTGTTTGCAGCAGCATTTATAGGCACCGTGAAAGGAACCTTTCTGGCAGCTGACAATGGCAGTGAGTTTGTTTTGACTGCACGGAGTGGTTTTGAGAACTGGTTGGAGATTTCCTCTAACAGGAACTGAAAAGTAGAAGATAAGGAGGGGAAGGTTCAAAGGGAAAACCCTGTGCCTTTCTGCCTGCTGCATCCCCTGCTCCCCTGCACCAGGGGCGGCTGCTGCTGGGGGTTTGCTGGGGCTGTGACCCCTGGTGGTGAGGGGACAGCTGAGCCCCAGGGTGAGGAGTGCAGCTCTGGGGGGGCTGAGAGGGACAGGGGCAGGGATGGGACAGGACAGGACAAGACAGGCTTCCCAGGGTCAGGACAAGTGCCTGACACCTGCACAGGGCTGCCAGGGAGGGCACAAAATCAGGCAGCTTCCATGCAGGGTGCGTGTGACCGGGCTGCCCGTGAGCCCGTGCCTGGGGGGCAGCTGGACAGCTCCTGCGCTGGCCCGGGAAGGAGTGATGCCCTCTGCAGCCCACGGCACCCAGCCCCGAGTGCTGGGGCTCTGGCAGAGCCCGTGGGACAGAGCTTTCAGGGCTTAGCATTCATGATCCACTGTTGAAATAAAATGTGTTCCACAGTTATACTCTGCTCCTCGGAGCTGCAAGTGCTCCTGAGCGCTGCCGTTGGCATTGGGCTCTGCTCTGCATTCAGCTCCGTCCCAACTCAGGCTCTGTGCAGCTGCAGCTGATGCCCCTCTGGCAGCGGGGAGGGCACTGGCTGCTCTGTCCCAGGCCCTCACCTTGGGTGCAAGGCACCAGCACGGCTGTCCCAGCCCGTCCCAGCCCATCGCAGGTGGCCCTGCGCGATGCTGCAGGAGCAGCGCTGGGGCCATGGCGGATCCCTCCCCGACTCTGCCGGAGCCAAGACAGCACCAAGGTCACTTCCTCCTACAGAACTCTCCTGAAAGGGCAGGAGGAGGAAAAAACCCACTGCACATGGTGAGCTGATATCCTCAGCGGTTCCCACAGCCGTTTTATTGCCTGAAGGAGGAAGAACGCGGACCCTGGAGGGAAGAACTTGCCAAAGCACTTAACATTTTTACCTCTTGCACTGAGCTCACGGTTCCCAAAAATCTTTAAAAATAACTGTGGGATGTTTACTCGAGGCTAAGGCTGGGCAGTAGGGTTGGAGCTGTGGGTACTGGGGAGCAGTGATGTGGCAGGGTGAGCAGCAGCGGGCTGGGCTGAGCTGAGCTGTGCTGAGCTGAGCTGTGCTGGGACCCGGGGGGGCTGCGGCGGGCGGGGCCGTGCTGGAGCTGTCCTTTGCTGCTGCGGGGAAAGCGTGGCCGAGGGGCTCGGTGCTGCCCTGACCCCCCCGTGAGCAGCGCCGGGTGCCTGCAGCCCTCGCCGGTGTTGGGCAGACGCTCCTCTGCCCCGCAGCGCGGGCTGAGCTGGCGGCACCAGCGGCAAACGGGAGCGAACGTAACCGCATTTGTTTCCTTTTACAGAAGTGGTTTAGTGGTACTCGAGCATCGTCCTGAAAGACAAAGTTCGCCGCTCCCCCCGCACACCGCTCCCGGGGGATGCGCTGAGGGCAGTGCCGAGCTGCCCCACGCCCCGCAGCTGCCATCCCCCCCCCGCAGTTCGGGGCCGTTTCGCTCTTTCCCAGCGCCGCTCCGAGACGCTGCCGTCGGCCGAGCAGGGGGAGCTCCTCGGGGGCTCTCCCCCAGCCCAGCCCGGGCGATGCGGGGGGGAGCAGCCCTCAGACCCGCTCCGGGGG